>NW_020871880.1:47500-56428 GCF_003789085.1 Penaeus vannamei
TTCTTTAATCAACCCGTTATCGTCTTCACCCGCTTCTTCTTTCTCATTTTTCTTACTCCCTCTTTTCGTCCCTCTCTATTTGTTCACCTTTTTTAGAACCCTTTTTTCTTTATTAGATTCCCTACTTTTTCCCTTTACTTCCATACCTTCCCTTTATTTTTTGTTTCTTTTGCTCACCTTCTTCTTCTTATCTCATCTTATCCTTACGCCATCTTCCTCCTCCCGTTTCATTTCCTTTTCTGTTCTATTTACCACAATTCTTTTTCTCCAGATCTGCAACAGAACTTTTTTTCTTTATTAGATTCCCTACTTTTTCTCTTTACTTCCATTACCTCCCTTTATTTTTTGTTCTTTTGTTCACCTACTTCTTCTTATCTCATCTTATCCTTACGCCATCTTCCTCCTCCCGTTTCATTTCCTTTTCTGTTCTATTTACCACAATTCTTTTGCAACCCAGATTCGGCAACAGAACGATAATGTTTACAAGATGAGTATTGGGTCGCAATTTCCTCGTTTCCTGCTGTCTTTGGTGCGCGATAAATTGATGTTTGATTGTAAGATCTTTGTTGATATTGCACAAGAAGTTTCCTATACAACGGGAATTTCTTTCAACAGATTTGGGAGATAAAAGACACACCTCTACTCTTCTTTCTCTCTTTCTTTCGTAATAAAGGATGTGCGCTGTTTTTTTTTTTGTTTTTTTTTTAATAGTTTCTCTCTTTCGCTTTTTTCTCTCAGAAGAAAATAATGTAGATATCGTTATAGTAACTCTGTTTGCCTCTCTCTCCCTTTCTTTCACACACGCACACCTACACTCCATTCATCTCTCTCTTTCTCTCTTCTCCATCTCCCTCTCCCTCTCCCTCCCTCCCTCCCTCCCTCTCTCTTCTCTCTCTCTCTCTCTCTTGCTCTCTCTCTCTCTCTCTCCTCTCTCTCTCTCTCTTCTCTTCTCTCTCTCTCTCCTCTCCCTCTCCCTCTCCCTCTCCCTCTCTCTCTTCTTCTCTTCTCTCTCTCTCTCTTTTCTCTCTCTCTCTCTCTCTCCTTCTCCCTCCCTCTCCTCTTCCCTCCCTCTCTCTCCTTTCTCTCTCTCTCTCTCTTCTTCTCTTCTCTCTCTCTCTCTCTCTCTCTCTCTCTCTCTCTCTCTCTCTCTCTCTCTCTTCCTCTCTTCGTCCTCTCTCTCTCTCTCTCTCTCTCTCTCTCTCTCTTCTCCAGGAAAAACACTAACGGGCGAACAAGGCCTACCGCAACAACCTGTCCTACCTGATAAAAGTAAACCCAATTGTAACATTTACAGGAGAGTCGAGTCTTTTTTCTCTTTTTCTATTTTTTTCTTTATTTCTCTTTTTTTCTTTTTTTTTTACAAGAAAACTCATAGTAGTCTCACTTATTGTGTTTACAGGAAAGGCACTTTATTTTTGGTTATTTGGAAGAAGGTCAAAAGAAGTTGTTTGTGGTGCTCATTTTTTTAACATTAGCTGCTGAAATGAGATAATGCGGAGAAGGGGTTAGATTTAGCAGATATCAGGCGGCAGCGTGGTCAGATGATGATAAGGAAATGACAGATGGATGAGGAGAAAATAAGAGAGATAGATAGAAGTATATGAGAGAGAAGAGGAGAGAGAGGAAAGAGAAGAGAGAGAGAGAGGAGAGAGAGAGAGGGAGAGGAGAGAGAAGAGAGAGAGGACGAGAGGAGAGAGAGGAGAGAGAGAGAGAGAGAGAGAGGGAGAGGGAGAGAGAGTAAAATAAGGGGGGACAAGAGGAAGAATAATTTCAGTGAGCAGGGCAAAGCCCGCAAGGGTGTAAAGAGCTCAGTGTCACCACAGCTACGAGAGGAGAAACACGCGGCCTCTCTAGCGCTCTTCGGTACCCTCCCGCGCCCCCCACCCCCCTCCCCTTCTCTCTCTCTCTCTCTCTCTCTCTCTCTCTCTTCTCTCTCTCTCTCTCTCTCTCTCTCTCTCTCTCTCTCTCCTCTCTCTCTCTCTTGCTTTCTCTCTCTCCACCATTTCTTCCCATCTTTTTATCCCTCACTTTTAAAACCAACCCGTTCTCCGTGGTCATTTTACGATTCCGACGACCAAACGAGAGAGAGAAAAAGGGAAATAAAACCGCCAATTTTTGGAAATCTGTGTTCGCTTGANCTCTCTCTCTCTCTCTCTCTCTCTCTCTCCCTAGTCTCATTTTCTCTACCCCCTGAGTCCTCTCACATCCTCTCCCTCTCTCCCCTCTTCTCTCCTTCCATCCCTCGTATCGGCCCACACTTCCTGTCTCCCACTCTTTCTCCCTCCTCCTTTATCCCCCGCCCCCTACATATCTCATTTTCACACACGAACACACAGCCATATGAAAAACACATCCAAAACCATCATTTATCAGAAATATATGAGTGCGAAATGCCTGCCAGTTCATAGGGAGCGTTCTCGGGTCTGCCACGCTAAACACTATATATAGCCATTGCTTGAGTCAGGGATCATTAGCGACATATTGTGTGCTTTTGATGCTTAATCAGAATGTTTATTACATGTTTATCATTTATTCGTGAACAAGATTTTTATGGGTTTAATTAGGTTTGGGTTCATGGGGCTGTGCATTGATTATGTTGGTTATTTCAAACTTATTTTGATTTTATTGTTTCTATGTAGGATGTATGTTAGTTTTGACCGGATAAGTTCTGCGCCTGAATTCGTGTTTGGTAGTCTTTTATTGGCATAGTTAGAAACTGTTGGTTTTACTGAAATATTATGAATTACCCACATTTGATAAACGATCTGTTTAAGAGCTAGAAAATACCGCATTCCACCCTCTAAAACATCTCTCTGCATTTGATCATCACCCAAATATGTTTTGTAGTGTATATCATAATCATATATCGTAATTTGGTGTAAATCTAATTTATATGAAATAAAATTTCTAAGAATTATAACATTTATAAAATTTACTTTCCCGCTCAGCTGATTTTCGTAAGGGATCAGGCGTGCCAATAGTAGAGTAATGATTACTGCGCAATTTGATATGTACATAACACAAATCAGACAGAATTAACACAAATGAAAATATTAGATACTTTCTTTTATGCCTTGGAATATCACCTGGGGATGAAAGCCATCGAGCACATTGTCAAAATTTTGGAAAAGGAAAGTTTATCCATGGTTGGCACTCGTGTAGGTAAAGGTAGCGAGAAGAAAACAAGACATGAAACAAGACCAACGTAAACACATTTTCTAGTGCAGTGGCATAATTTCAACACATGAGAGCTATTTTATTCAACTGGTGTTCCTAAGAAGGTATGCGGCGAGTGATGGAATATCCCAGAGATCTCTTGTGAGTGTGAGAAGGGCGGAAAAAAGTGTTTTTAGTAAGGGTTTCCTGGCTGTCACCTGGATCGGAATGTTTAAATCACACAGAGTAACACGTAGTCACATATTTGGCCTAATTTCGGCCGATAATTCGATGGTGCACGGCATTTAAGACTGTGATGAGTGATTTAAGGGTGCTGAGACACGTAATAAGTGTGAGGGATGAGAAAGGAAGACAGACCACGGTAGGCCTACTCGGAACCCCCTCGGGCAGAAGTGTTATTACAGTGTTATTACTATTATTTAAGTATCATTTGCCAGTGCATTTCCTTATCATTAAGCATGGACAAACGTTAGTGCAGCCACGGTTAGTGTGCTTTGTGCTTTAGGATGTCTGATTGGATTTTGGGGGAATATTGATTCAATCTTTCCTTATTTGTGGAAATTGATAGAAAAGAAATCAAGGCTGATGCATTTTATTGCTGCAGATTTACATGAATTTTCATTTTGGTTTTGTAAGTATTATGCAATGAAAACAAACATATAGGTAAACACAGTCTTAAGATTCTTGCCTTAAATGTTTACATTAAATACTTGAATGCAAGTGATTTTTTTTATACAGTGATAACATTAGTGAAGAACCTACTTTTCATGTTTAAGAGGGAGTTATTCTTGAACTTGTTAATGTGTTATTTTTAATGTTCATGATATTTGAAATAATAGCAAGCTTTCTATTGTTTATTTTATACGCTCTGTAAATACGATGGAAAAAGAACCGTAGTATGGTACTTAAGATATATTGATTCTGATGAAATATATCAGAAGAATGGGTGTTTAACAAGAACTAAATTCACCACTTTTGATGTAAGTACTGTATTTATACTAAGTATTTTGTGCAGTGCCCAAACACAGTAAGAATGAAATGTTGAATTTGATAGCAAAAGCATAGCATAGCCTATATAAAGTGGTATAGACGATAATCAAATTGACCTCGTGCACTGTTATTTCTCTGTATAGAGAAAAACAATGCATGGGAATGAAATTTTCTAATAAGTAGTGTCATTTCAACCCCCAATTTTTATCTTTGCCAAGTTTCTTGAGGATTTGATAACTGTTTCTCTTATTTCTTGAATTTATGGTAACCTCTCTCACTTCTTGGTTAACACCTCAAACACACAAAAGACAGACACAAGTATAAAAAGATTTATTCTTTGCTTTTTGATATGGTAAATTTTAGCACACCTGCTATGTTATACAAAAAAACAAAAACAAAAAAAGAATTGTCCACTGCAAGGGAGTGTATTTGTGAGAGAGTGTAGATTAAGTGTCATAGGAGTGTTATTTTTTCTGATGGCAATATTGAGTCAAGAAATATATAGAAATGTAATAATTTGCTGTTTTTTGAGAAAAGGAAGGTATACATGCTATACAATTTTACCCAAATTTTCTGTGGAACTGTGTTATTCTGAAGTTAAGATATTGATTTGTCTCTAAATATGACTGATAAGTTATTTAAATGTTTCTTAGCACCAGTCCTGCACATATAGACAATTCTTAAGTAATTGCAATGGTTAATAAACGAATTCTAGACCTTTAGCATAAGTAGGTTGATAGTTTATTTGGATAAATGTGAATGCGATTGGTCCTTTGTTTTGTATCTAAGTTGAGTGAGTTCACAGGATATAATAGTTGGAAAAGGTATAAGTAAAGATAGGTAAGTTAGCCAGGCAAGAGGAGTATTAGTTTTCAACATTACATTGATTGTCCTCTTTTTTGTAAAATTCCATATTCTTTTTCATTGCTGTTTTCAAGTAATGTCAGAATGAACTCTTGCCATTCATTAAGCCATAGTGTGAATGAGGTGAAAATCATTTAAAGTTTAGCATTCACACCTCATACTCAGCAGGGATTATGTTCTGATCTCACTGGCCTCTCTAGTGAAATGTTTTTATTTCATTTCTGTCAGTTGTTTACTTATTTCCTCCATATAAAATCTTCATATTAAATTTGACTTTGAAATATGTAAAAAAGAGAAAAAGAGGATATATTTTTGAATATCTTAAATATATACTGTTATATAGTTTGTTTACATCTGTAGTTCAACTTACATATCATGCTGCAGCAGCAATATTTGTTTTGCATAGCATGCACAATCACTGGATGTTGCCAGGAAGGAAATAAATGCTACATCATTATTTTCTAAGACCTTGCCGGCTAGCATGTGTAGACATAACAATCCCACATGTAATGTAAATATTTCATAAGTAATAATTTATCTACCTATCTTTATGATATTTTTCTTTTTTTCTTTTTTGATTAAGGATATATTGGATTCAAGCTCTTTGATATTGCATTTGTTGTATTTCTATCACATGTCTTGCTGTCCTTTTAATTATTATGGTAATTAATTGTCTCCAAGATTATGACTCCATTCCATCCATTAGAGATTTGATTTGATTTGATAATATTTATTTACAGAACAGTGTACATGCCCTGTAAAAAGCCAGGGTAAGATGCTACCGCATCTATCCAACTGGCTATGCTTATATTTATGTAAAGGACTATTAGTCAAACATTAGTTCTACATGCCTGAAGGGCTGTGTCATTATGCATACATTATTCACATATCATCTAGTTGGTAAAAAGCCTTTTATATCCCTAATCGTATCAAAGACAAGACCAGTGTCTGAGATAAAATTAATATAATCAATAAGCGCTGGTCTCTGGACAGTGCTATTTGATCAATAGGATGCAGTTTTTGAGCAACCATCCATCAGAGAGTGAGTTAACCCCAAGCCACCAGGCGTGACATGTACGTACATGCCATTGCCCATTGTGTGTGTTGAATTTAGTAATTGTTTTTACATATAGATGGCTCCACAAGTATGAAGTCACCAATGAGCCAATTATGCAGACTCCCTGTCTCGCCTGTTTACCCTTTTACTTGGTTTTCAATAATATTTTATAATAGTACTGCTATTAATAATGTTGGTAACAATATAGTAATTATAATGTTTATAACAAAAATAGAAGTATCAATACTGATAGCATTAGTAAAAAAAAGTTTACCCGCTCTTTCAAGGAAAAGTGAGGCGCAAGATCTACTAATTAACTCCTTTGTGGTTAAGCATTGGCAGAGCCATCTATGTGCAGAAACATTTAACCTAGCATTGCCAGAGGGAACGCACCATTTTCCTGTCGACATTGGGTTAAAAGAATGCACATTTATAGTCTGGCAGACAACTCCAGGGAAGTATGATACCATAGACTAGCAATTATGGCCTTTGTAGATTCATAGGCCGCAAAATGAAATTACAAAACTAGTGCATGATTCTATAAGCTGTTATGTAGGTGAGAACGTGCCTTAGATAGGATATGAAAGAGGTTGGAAGATTATGTAATTATATTGATAAGGAAGGCTTGATATTCATCTGCATTTTTCCTCTTGTCCTTACTAATACTAATACTATCATCAGGTATATGAAATGAAATTGTAAGTGTCATAGGATTTATATAATACTGTTGGAATTATTATTAGAGTAACTGCTTAATGATGATGAATATCATAGATTATAAACTTGCATTGTCAGTAATGTTAGCTTCTTGTTATTATATAGATATTGTCTGGCCTAGGATTTTTAAATATTTATAAAAGCAAGAGGTGATTTTCATTTGCTTATTGATCTATCTATATTTTTTTACAATATATGGGACAGTATAAAATGAGTATATGGCAGGTTCATTTTTTCATTTACCAATTTAGACAATTTTCTGACAGGACAGAAGTAATTGATACTGTGGTTTCTGTGTTTCAGCAAAGGCCAACTAACCTTCCCATGTATATTGAGCAAAATGGAATGTGGACAAATTCCATATTTATTAATAAATTGTCAGGCTCTATCTTTCTAGAATGTACATTATAGAAGTTTGTTTGTCCTTGCCAGAACGTAGATTCATGGAATTTGTGATAAACGATATTGTGTTTTATCCTTTTTTAGCCATATTATTATTTTTTTTACCTAATAGTGTTTTTTTATTGTTTTCTCTTCCTTGGTTTTGTCTATGTGTGTTTCTATTGTAGATAATTACCAGTGTTATTTGTTAGATTTGATAAAGGTTGATGATGTTTGTTCCCATTCATACTTTTATTACAACCACCACCGGATGCTGTGTTAAATTGAGGATTTTTAGTGTGTTCTGCAACGTTTTCTTATCATCATTTCTCTTTTGAATTTTTCCTTTATAACAGTGAACCCACAGGCATAGCACAACTGTGAATGCAGTGATTCAACATGTAACTATCATTACGGAATCTAGAATAATTACATTTGTGAGATTTCCATGAATAAGTGTTATGAATTTTAATGTTAGAAACAAAATGTTAAAAGAGAACACTTTCTATGTAAGGGAAAAATCAGATAGGGCTTTCAGTATAAGATAAAATGAAAGAGGTATATGTTTACTGCTCACTGTTTTATATACTGCATATTTTACAACATAAAGAATGGACAGGTGCATTTACAACACATCTATCACTGCATCATTTTTTTTTTTTTTCCTGTTTGGTTTAGGGTACATCTCTCCTAAGGGTTAAGGAGTAAATGTATGTGAACATTCTTTGTCAATAGTTATTACTTTTATTTAATTATTCAAAGCATATTTATTTGCAAAAAAAAAAAGAGAAAAAAGGAATTTTTTCCCCTAATTTTAGAATATTTTACTTTCAGATAAGATAGTGTCAATAATGATATCAACACACATTTTGTGGCCAGGATAAGGATGTTTTCCTTGCGTATAGTAACAGTGGACCACTATCAGGGGACTCCTGTCAATGGTCTTGATCCACAGTATTCTACCTTCCGCGGGGCACCAGTAAAGCGTGTTCCTGTCTTGCGCATCTTTGGTGCTACGCCAGCAGGTGAGTTTCTTTTGGAAAAGTTAGCTGGTGGAATTATTATTATAATTTTTTTATGTATAAAGAACCAAATATAAAAATGTCATGAAGGATTCAATCCAAGATCACATATTTCTCTTATTCTTTCTACAGGCCAGAAGGCATGCTTACACGTACATGGAGTTTTTCCATATATTCTTATTCCGTACGATGGTGCAGAATCTCTTTCTCGACTGCCATACATTCTGGCAGCAGCTTTGGATAAGGCACTTAACATTGCTTTGGGAAATGCAAATTCAAATGCTCAACATGTCTATAAAGTGCAGCCTGTGTCAGGAATGTAAGTATTTTAGGTCAAATATAGGCATTGTTTTGTTGATTAGTTACAATATGGGATAACAAGTTAAGATTTTTTTTTCTTAATACTTTCTATATGAATTGATACATTACATATAAGGATTATTATAGTATGATGCATAACAAGATTTCTGTTGCACATCAGAATATCAGTTGCAGTGAAAAAGAGTAATAACAGTTTTATTATTTTTTCCAGACCGTTCTATGGATATCATGCAAAGGAGCACCAATTTCTCAAAATTTTCTTCTATAGCCCTGTCATTGTGAAAAAAGCGGCAGAACTATTACAGGTAAGATTCTAGGCTTTTGTGCAAGGAAAAGATGATGATTTATTGTAAAATGAAAATTTTAAGTCCTCTCTCTCTCTCTCTCTCTCTCTCTCTC
>NW_020871880.1:66712-76712 GCF_003789085.1 Penaeus vannamei
CTCTCTCTCTTCTCTCTCTCTCTCTCTCTCTCTCTCTCTCTCTCTCTCTCTCCTCTCTCTTCTCTCGTCTTTCTCTCTCTCTCTCTCTCTCTCTCTCTCTCTCTCTCTCTCTCTCTCTCTTCTCTCTCTCTCTCTCTCCTCTCTCTCCTCTCTCTCTCTCTCTCTCTCTCTCTCTCTCTCTCTCTCTCTCTCTCTCTCTCTTCTCTCTCTCTCTCTCTCTCTCTCTCTCTCTCTGTCTCTCTCTCGCTCTCTCTCTCTCTCTCTCTCTCTCTCTCTCTCTCTCTCTCTCTCTCTCTCTCTCTCTCTCTCTCTCTCTCTCTCTCTCTCTCTCTCTCTCTCTCTTTCTCCTCTCTTTCTCTCTCTCTTCTCTTCTCTCTCACTCAGTATATATCTACACTTGCCCAACTAGTTTCCTTGCCTTTATGCTCATACTTTCACTCACTCATCTCTTACCCTCATACTCATTCTTATTTTCTTACTCATTCTCACTCATACTTTCACCCCTCACTCACACTCACACTCACACTCACACTCACACTCTCTTACTCTTACTCTCTTACTCTCTTACTCTTCTCACTCTTTTTTAATCTTACTCTTTCATACTCACTCTCGAGCAATTTTGTAGGTCTCCTTCTGTCCAGTTAATCAGTTTTATGAAATACAAATATAACCTGTGTTTACTCGGTACATTTCAGAATGGGGTGATTAATAACAAGATCTACCAACCACATGAAGCCCATGTGCCATATGTGCTTCAGTTCCTGATGGATCATAATTTACATGGGATGAACATGGTCCATTTGGGTACCTGTAAATTTAGGAGGAAAAAAGGTGAGCAAGCTTTGAGTGCAGTGTTGTTTTCAAATCCGTAAGGGATGGAAGTGTCACAGTTTTTTGAATTGTACAGAATAGGAAAATAACCCTTAGTTCTCCAGGTAATAGTTGGGTTGTCTTTTATGCTACTTTGGTGAGGAAGATAGATTAACCCTAGGTGTCTAATGTTGTGCTAGAAGTACTGAACAAATTGAGTACAAATGAGTTTTGATACCATGGATATTGGGTTGATGTATAAATAACTTGTAAATCAAATTTGTTGATAAAATTCTGCAAATATTGCTCCTGAAATCCGAAGCACTGAAATTAATAATGGGGATGGAATAGATTGCCTTCAGAGATTGTAACTTCTCCGACTCTTGATAAGTTTAAAAGATCAGCTAAAATGTTTTTACTGTGTAGAGATGTTGATGATTTTCTATAATCTCTTTCTTAGCTGTTTTTTTTGTCTTAGATTGACACCTTTGGTGATGTAATTTTCAAGTTTGTGAGTGTGGCTCATATAGCTTACCATGGTAATAACAATAATAATAATATCATATCTCAGCAGGATCTTGCTTAGATAGTGTAGGTTTGAGATCAGGAAATAGGCTAGACATATGTAAATATTGTGGTTTTGGCATCAGCCACCTACGTCTGTCACTGGAATTTCCTTCAAAGAAAAAACTTTTGGAATCTTATGTTCCTTTTTTGTACCATTTTTTCCCTTGTCTCTCTTTGGACTGGTGATGGTAGTGTTGAACAAACTGATGACAAGCAGATTCAAATCAAAGTGCTGAAGTATTGAAGCAAGTGAATGTCAGACTAGTGAGACCTAACCTGTATTGTCACTTCTTTGGTTATATTGTTTCCATATATTTTCAAGAGCAGTGGTTCTCTGTGTCTATGGGCACATTCCTGTCCTTGTGATCCCAGGCAGATCCCATTCCTCCCCAATTTCAATTTTAATCTAATGAATAATTTCATCATCATATTTTTTCACAGTGGCAATAACTCTAATGATATAGGAAGATAGAACAAGAGAGAGTAATTAAATATGAGAACAAAAAAACTGTGAACAGAATTATATTTCAATTAGAACAGTTAGTTAGTACCTAATTTGACCCTTCAAGATTACCCAAGAATGTTAATTTCTTGTTGCCTTTACCCAGGGGAATATTGATATTTCTATACATAATTGGTATGCAAATTGATTTATAGTACATCCCTGACAAAAATTCTTTGTGAATCCTACCCAGGGATTTAGGGAATCACTGGTCTAGTATATAACAATATCTCTCATAGGATGAACATTAGAGATTCTCTTCTGATACTATTCAATTTTGTCGTTTCCAGAAATGGGAGATATCAAGGAATCTGCAAAACAGCACCCTGAAGTAGTATTCCTGGGCCATCTTCTGCCGACACTGTTTCTCATGAGTCTTTTAGTAGTAACAGCAGCCAGATAAAACCAAGTACTAAAGTATGGACAGAAGAGAGCATACCACAGCACCTTTGGCTAACAGAAACTGTGTCCCGGTCGACTACTTGTGAAGTTGAGGTGGACGCTCTGTTCTCTGATATCATTAACAAAATACAGCTTGGTGGTAAGTTGTTAATTTATTTGGGTTTTACTGACTGAAAATATCACTTTCTGTTTAGACATTTATTTATATTTCCAGATAATTATCCTATATATGTTATATATATATATATATATAATAATATAATTATATTATATAATATATATATATATATATATGTATGTATATGTGTGTGTATATCTGTCTACTCTATCTATCTATCTATCTATCTATCTAATCTATCTATCTATCTATCTATCTATCTATCTATCTATCTATCATCTATCTATCTATCTGATCTGAATAAATATATATAAATATATATAGATATATATAAATATATATAGATATATATAAATATATATAGATATATATAAATATATATAGATATATATAAATATATATAGATATATAAATTATATATAGATAGTATATAAATATATATAGATATATTAATATATATAGATATATATAAATATATATAGAATATATATAATATATATAAATATACATATATCTATATATTAAATATATATAAATATTATATATAATATATATAAATATATATATATATATACTAATATATATATATATAATATTATAATATATATATATATATATAAATATTATATATAAATATATATATTATAATATATATATATAAATATATTATATATACTATATATACTANTATGATAATATATAATATATATATATATGATATACTATATAACTATATATATACACACACACACACACACACACACAGCACCACACACACACACACACATATTATATATATAATATATATATATATTATAGCTATAATATAATATATATATAAATATATATATATATATATATATATATTTATATATAGTGTGTGTGGTGTGTGTGTGTGTGGTTGTGACTTGTTGTGTGTGTGTGTTGATGTGTGTGTGTGTTTGTCTAATTATATATATATACGTAAGATATATATATATCATATAGTTATATATATTATATTAATATATATGTATGTATATTATTATGTGTATATATATATGATATTATATTATATATAAACTATATATATATTAGTATATATATTACATCATATATATATATATATATATATGTTGTGTGTGTGTGTGGTGTGTGTGGTGTTGTGTGTCTTATGTGTGTGTGTGTGTCATTACTAATATATACATACTATATATATATGTATATTATATATATATACTCATGTATATTTATGCATTTACATATTTCAATGGCGTCCGTCCACGTCATCTTTGGTCTTCCCGTTTTCTCCTTCCTCTCCGAGTCCCTTCCATTGCCTTCTTGGCCCATCAGCTGTCCTTCATTCCGGGTGGTTGTCGTGGCCACGCCCATTCACTGGCTTGGTATGTCTTTCTTGCACACGTTCTTTCCTTTCTGTCTGTTTCTTACTTTGTATTTCCTTGTCATATTTAAGATGGCCTTTCCGCGATTCTCTGGCCAACTGATATTTTTTCATGATTCGCTTGGCTTCAGCTCCGTAGGTTATGGTTGGCACTGTGACGCTGTCCAGGGTCTTTCTCTTCAGACTTCCTCGTATCTCCTGTTGGAAAGGAGTTTGCTGTATTGACAAAAACTTTCCTTCCTGATTTCATTATCCTGTTAATTTCCACACTCGTTTCGTTTTCATGTGTGATGTAAGATCCTGGTTTTCATCTACTTCCTCAAGTCTCGTTGTCAGTTGACATCCTGACCTTGGCTTCCTTTTCCCAGCTTCATTGCGCATGACTTGTCTTTTTGGTGTTCTCGCTTTCTGTGCGATTGCTTGCAGAGCCATTAGGGAAGAAATGGAGAGCATAATACTATCAGCAAAGAATCAGTGGAGATTGGTGAAGCCCTGAAAAAATAATCAAGGCGAATGTAAGTGTAAACCTTGCTCTGAAAGAAAAAGTTGAAGCTGCGACAGCTATCAGAGAGAGAGTGGATGAAAGATGTGCAGAATTCGATTAAAAATTGCATGAATATAATGCATATGAAAGAATGTACCAGCCTACACAAGAAGAACCGCCTATACATAAGTGAAGTTAAGATAGCATTGAATACATACATACATACATACACGACACACACACACCACACACACACACACACACACCACACACAACACACACCACACACACACACACACACAACACACACACACACACCACCACACCACACCCTACTATATATATAATATATATATATATATTAATATATAGTTATCCTCCCTATACTACGTAGTTACATATGTATTATATACGTAACAATGATACGAATTTTTATTATATAATATATATCTATAGCTATCTCTCATACCTATATAATACTATATACATACCCTTACACTTATATACCGTATAATATATGTATTTACTCTCTCTCTACTATATATATACTATATATATATCGTACTATATTCTTTATTATATATTATATTGTACTGCATTGCATTATGTGTGGTGATACTCTCACTAAATGGTATATATATATATATATTATATTTATTACTATATATATACTATATAAGATATATTTGACTATTATATTATATATTATACATTTAATAATATAACAGCGTAAGAAAAGATAAGTCAAAAAAGAATAGAGAAGTAAAAAAAAGACTAAAATAATAAATAGGGAACTACCAGAACACAAAAAATGGAAACAAAAGACAAAGCAATAAACAATAACATAGCAACTAGAATAGATGTACAAAATAATAAGACACTCATAAGTGGATAAACAAGAAAATCACGATATATACGATAGATAGCTCTAAAAGAAACCTAGCAACCACAGCCACCCCAAGAAATTAACAGCAAAAAAACTATCCAGCACGCGCGCCGCACTACAAAAAGAAATAAACGTGACTCCTCTCACATAAAAGACCATACTACATTATACTAGAATGATGGCCAATGCATGACATATGTGATAGTCATGATATAAAAATGATAAACTCCCGAACTATACTAATACTACCGATATATAACATTAATATATACGATATATATGACATAAAACAGTATATAACCCTCAATACCATAAATATATACAATAATCCTATATACTAGTATACTATCTAAGCATAATACACTACATACTATATATATACACAGTCCATGTCATTGCCATACATGCAATGTGTATATAGTCATAAACTGTCTAGCCACACCATGTGTACGCTAAACATATACAATATCTATAAATAGTTCAACTAATAAAAAAATAAAGGATACAACAGAACTAACTATCCATAGAAAACAAACACACAGCAAATAACGCGGTCATACTAGTATACATGCATAAAAGAAAACATAACTACACGATAAATATCATACAGTTACTTATACGACATCCCTATATATATATGAATCAACACCCTAATACAATTCATCTATAATCATAAAAAAATATATAAATATAATATAAAAATAAATATATCCTGCAGCGAGGATATACAACACGATACTCATCTATATACCCCCTACTACTGCATGCATGGCAGTATGTGTAAATCATATAGTTATCCAATGTGTAATATGACACAAAATATTACATCCAGCATAAAAAAGAGAAATAGAAAAATCATATATATAGTATAATAAAGACTATACAAAAAAACATAGTATATAATTAATATATAATAAAATATAACACAACTACCATATAATAATGATTAAATGATACGCTATATCAAAATACGGTTACCCCCTATAACGTACACTTCAAAATAACTATTACACGCTACTAGAAAAGAACCCGAGAAAAAACACCACATCTATTAAACCTTAACATCACTAAGCTAATATATAATTATTACACACACACACACACTATATACTACATACTTACAAATAAACATATCATATAGATCCACATAAGGAATAATAAGTAAATAGCACGCATAAAACAAACAATAAAACCTAGCTCACCACAAATTACTAAAAATAACAAATAAGAATCACCACTTATTTTAATCCTAATTTTTAACATTCCACCCCCCCCCCCCCCCCCATAAGTTTTATACACATCTAAACACCTAATTATATAGCATTACAACCACCTATACCAAATATAATATTACATCATAACAGATATACAATACTAATATCGCACACTCGACTAAATATACAAAACAACAACCTAGCACTCATAAATACAGAACAACACCATATATCACAAATTATGTATTAACGCATATATATAAGATAATAAGTATTAATGATAATATATATATCCATAATATATAATAAAATATAAAACTCAGCTATCAGTATTACCATATATACCTACAAAATAAATATGATAAACTCGACAACTAGCTACCCTACCCCCTATCCTCATTAACACTACCAATATACCTGCCAGCCAGCACGCACTAACTATCCCTACTCACTACCGCTACCACCCCCACCCACATCACCACTAAACCCTCACAGCCCCTGCCCCCCTCCCCCCCCCTACGTCATCCATCACTGCATACCCCCTAGCTATATAACCCGCACACCTATATCACCCATCTCATCAGATTATACGCCTACTCTCCACCGTACTCGTATCCGCACACTCAACACCACCCCGCTTCCTCCCCCCTCCCATACCCTCCCCTACCTCTCCCTCCCTACCCCTCACTACTTCACTTACACGCAAATCACAAACGATAAACACAAAAACAATTTATATAGTATATATATGTATATAAAGTATAAGAAGTATAAACGTACTACAATACGTAAGAAATCACTACTCACTCGTATAATAGAATATTTATATAACAAAGAAGTATACATAACAACCAAAACTATATGATAAAGATAGACACTATATACCTTATAATACACAACTAACCTTCAATTACTCTCAAATACGTCTCAATATAGCATGCTACAGCCACAAACACAACAAAAGCCCCCCACCAAATAAATCTAATGCTAACAACAAATACCTATATCCATATCACGTACTATACAGATATAAAAGCCCAACACCCTATGGAATATAAGCATGAACACATAATAATTGCTATCTAGTAATGAGTAATGCATGTCCATGCATCTTATGATGTATACATATAGAACTGTATATATTCTATATACTATCCAAAAAATACAGCCCTATAACAAATATAAACATTATAATAAAATAATATGTCAATAATTATAGCTATATAGTATAATCATACAACTTATCAGCTCATTCTATCATAACATAATCAGTCAGCCGTGGCTCTCACCTGAGCATTGGATGTGTATTATAACTAAAGGAGGAGCGCGCTGAGTAGCCTACGGTATAAGGAATAGGTACTGAAAATACTAGTCTACATATGGTGCTATATTAATATGTAGATAAATAACTACTGCTCCCGAATCGTGTGCTCAAATTCATGACTCGAACCAACCACGCAAACCAACACAAAAAAAACCCCCACACACCAAGTGACAACCCCAAAAAAACATCAAATACTATACCAAACCATAACTAAAGAAAACAATCACCCTATAATATTATAATACACTATCTGATAGTGCCTACCCCCCCCAATATTGCTACTCGCTATCTGACGCCCCCTCACACCTCACCCTCACCCACCTCTACCCCCCCCAATAACAATACAAAAAAACCACTAAATAAAAAAAAAAAAAAATAAAAAAATAAATAATAAAATAAGCTATATATAAATAACAAATACAAACCACACGACACTACTACACACTACCAACTAACCTACCATCACCCCCCTCTAACACCTACCTCATAATATCAGCACAAACTCAATGCTAATCATAGCTACAAAACACCATCAAACACACTACTACACCACACACTACACATACACAATCAACTATTATAATATATATATAAAACAATAAACAGTACAGATTACATATATAAAAATATCTTATAACATAATACTGTATGTAGAGATAATAAAAAAAAATAAAATAAACAAGACCGCAAAAAATAATCAAAATGATAAGTGAAAACACTATAAGTAGATACTTAACACAACCTAAAGTAAATAATAAAATAATAGAAAACGAAGAAGAGAGAAGACAGCAAGAGCACCGAGGAAGAGAGCAGGTAGAGAGAGAGAAGCTAAAGAACGCCCAGAAGAAGAAACAACGAGACAGAGACGAACGAGAGAGGAGCACGAAGAAGCCAGACGAGAACAAAAGACGCAGAGAAGAGAGAATAATGAAATAACAAATGTGACATTAAAACAAGTCAAATAAAATCACCACATTAACTAATATCTATAACCGGAACTCCGACCCACCCAACAGCACCCAAAACCTCGGGTAAGCATATACACATACGCATATATACCCCGTAGTTAAAATAATATTACTATAAAATACCCTATAAATCCTATGAGTGGACTGTGCTTACGTTTGTGATGTCGTGTGTGTGGCCACGCCACACAAAAAGTGGATGATAGTGGTGTAGTGTTGAATAGTGGTAGTGTGATGTGTGTGTGTTGTGTGGTGGTGTGTGCTGTGTGTGTGTAGTACATATAATATCAGTAGAAATATAAAAATAAATACATAATATTATTACTAGTATATTATATATATCATATATATTATATATAAGGGACGAGTACCTGCGGACTGCACGCGAGAGCTTACACGATGAGATGCACAAAAATCGGAACAATAAAGGCAGATGAAAGCGTCACTATAAAACAACAACAAAAAAACCCAACGCCCACAAGTTAATTAAGTAATTGGATCCTGTTCGCGAACATGAGATCCGCTTATTCCTACTCGAACTTTTTAAGATCATTCAGACATCACTTTAACGACCCTTTGATACAAGACTAAGGGAAATACCTCGACATTGGGTAACACTATATGCAACATCTATCATCATCTCGATGTGCATAATGCTAAGACAAAAAAGGTCACATAATTGAAGCTTTCCAACCATTCTTTCCGCGAAAGACCCGAGAGGGTGAAGAAAATATATTCAACCTGTCACACGAGCTTCCGTGTTGTAATGGTACGATACAATAGCTTATCACTATTACAAGCTACGTCATAAAAAGCCAATAATAACTGTAATAATTGATGCCCACCATCCCGAGCCGACCAATATATGTTCAAAACTTCATCTCAGTAGGGATGAACCTTTCCCCCCCCAGTGAGACGACTTACCAGAAATAGCACTATATAGAAATAGAAAGGGGTAGGTGGATTACGTAGTGAAAGGTTATATGCAGAAGTATCTATCTTTGCGATTTAAGTGTTCAGTTAATTTGACTTTTAAAACTTCCTGAACAAATAGGGTCGTAAGGTATTAATGAGCGGAATTACAAAATGTAAATATAGATAAATACTAATATGAACTTGCTACATTAAAGTGCTTAAATCAATTTATCAAAAGGTATCACCACTGACAACCACCAACCATCCAGCAACACAACACACGCCCTAATAAAAGACGACGGGAATCTAGTCAGACCAATTTAAACTTTATAGAAAGTCTGGACCTTAAATTAACATCCGGAAAATATGATAAAAACGCCCTGCTTTTGAGCACGTTTTTGATAAAAACCAGCGGCCTAAAAGGTATAAGAG
>NW_020871881.1:16703-24203 GCF_003789085.1 Penaeus vannamei
TCTCTCTCTCTCACTTTTTCGTCTCTCGAGAAGACGTGATCAGATTCGTCCATCATTTTTTTCTTTTTTTTTTATCTTCTTCCTCTTTTCTTTTCTTGTTTATTCTATGCTATAGTTCATTCTCCATTCGTGATATCTTTTCAGATTTCATTTATCTGTCATTTATTTCCATTGCGTTTCGTTCACAGTTTCAGTGGTTCCTCTATGGCCTATGAATTAGTAACTACGATTCTGCGGATTGTTAAGAACGACCAATTATTTTTAACCACGACTTATTAATTCTTCCTCTCTCTCTTTCGCCCTCTTCCCCTGCTTGACTTTTAACAATTATTATTCCTTCTTTCTCTTTCCTTTTTATTGAGGTCGTTACAGCTGTATCGTTCATGTATCTCTCTCTCTCTCTCTCTTCTTTTTCTCTACCTGGCTGTCTGCCCCCCCTCTCTCTCTCTGTCTTTCTCTCTCTTTCTCTGCCTGTCTGCCTCTCTCTCTCTCTCTCTCTATCTATCTAGCTAGCTATCTCCTATCTCCTCTCTCCTCCCCATCTCTCTCTCCCTCTCTCTTTCTCTCAACGAATTTCTCATTCTTAACTACGACCTACCAATTCTTAACAACGATTTCTCAAATACGATCAACTTTTTTTTTTTTTACTACAACTTACGAATTCTTAACTACGACCTACGACTTCTGAACCGACGGACTTGTAGCATCCTGTGAGGTCCCTAAGACTCACCTCACGACTCGGACTCTCTGAATAGAAGTATCGAAGGATTATCAAAAAACCCGAGATTTCGCGAAGCTATAATTCAAGATTAGAATGATGTTGATACAAGTAGATTGCTTTCCGATTCTATTTTCCTTTTTTATTGATTAAATGGTAAAAAAAAGATAGTTGGCAAGGCGTATTTTATAGAGATGAGATAGATATAAACAGATAAAAAAAGATTGAGTTCTTGCAGCTATGACGTAGCACGAACGCCATGCTGCATTCGGAACACTTCGGTGGCGCCGACTTGGCCTTCGAAGGTGTGGGAAATGGCGCCAAGATGTCAAGGACTTTTCACTTCCGATGAGACTCCTGAATGCACATCTAAGGAGGAGTGACAAGACCTTTTGTGACGGTTCGAACACTTCCTCAGATTCAGACGCTGGCGGTTACATTGTAATTAGATACGTGAGAGGTTTCGGATACCTGCGATTCCTTTTGTTAAGGTGCTCTAGCTTAAGATGTGTCAGTTGAGGCGACGTAGAAAATGCGTTTCTCTCTGCGAACAACGTTTAAGTATACCTAATTGTACATATGATCTCACCGTACACACAGACGCGCGAACACACGCACAGGTGAACGCACACACACTCGAGCACATAAACATACACACGCACACACCGAACATTTGTTTATAATCGGCATAATATAGGTTCGAAACCTATGATGATATTCTGAATCCTTCAGGTCAATGGACCCTGTTGCTCTCTCTCTCGCTGTCTCTCTCTTTCTCCGCTGTCTGTCTGTCTGTCTCTGCTCTCTCTCTCTCTCTCTTCTTCTCTTCTCTCTCTCCTCTCTCCTATCCTCCTTCTGTCTCTCTTTCTCTCTCTCTCTCTCTTCTCTTCTCTTCTTCTTCTTCTCTCTCCCTCCCCCACTCCTCTCTCTCTCTCTCTCACTCACTCACTCTTTCTCCCCCTCCTCTTCCTCCCCTCCCCTCCCTCTTTTCACTACATACTTCTTTACCTTTTTTCCTCCCTGTCTCGCCCTGTTCTCGCACCCTTTCCTACACATAAAGTCTTCAACACCCATATTTTTTATTATTCTTTTTTCTTTTTTCTTCTTTCTTTTTCTTTCATTTTTCTTTCCTTCTTCTTTTCTTTATTTTATTTTATTTCTTTCTTTCTTCTTTCTTTTTTTTCCTTCTTCCTTTTCCTTTTTTCCTTTCCTTCTTCTTTTTTTTTTTTTTTTTATTTCTTCCTTTCAATTTCTTTCTCTTCTTCCTTTTCTTCTTTTTCGCTTGCTTGCTTGCTTGCATGAATCACAGGGGATCAAGCGACCGTTGGCCTTTGCGTCCCAACCCATTGAAAGCAGTAATAACAATTGGCCCAACTGCCCCGTTCTCCAAGCACAGATCTCGCCGTATATGCTGTGTGGAGGCGGCCAGAGAGTGCTTGCTGGCGCTTGCGATGGCTTGGCTTAAAAGGAACAATGTGTTTCGTGTTTTTTTTTTTTTTTTTTTTTTTTTGGGGGGGGGTGAGATCGGTGGGGGGGTGATAGGGAGGGGAGGGGGTGTGGGGGGGGCATTATTGGGAAGGTTGTTTAGCATTCTTGACTTTCCTTTTGCCATTAGTGTGTGATTGACTCTGTTTTTTTTTTTGTTTTTTTTGGACACATTTAATTGATGTTGTTTCTCTCTCTCTCTCTCTTTTTTTATCATTACGTTTTTTTTTAGTGTTTGCATTTTCGTTTTTCCTTTTTTTATCTTATTTATATTTCATGTGTTTTTCCTCTCCCGTTTCCTCTCCCCTCCTTCTCTTAATCCTACACTTCTTTTTCCTTCTTTTCCTCTTCCTCCCCTTCCTCCTCTTCCCTATCCTAGTTTTTCTTCTTCCTCCATTCTCCTGCTCCTCCTATATTTACATGTTTTTTTTCTCCCTCTTCCTTTTTTTCCTTCTTTTTCATCTTCATTTCCTATTCCTCCTTCTTTTACTCCTACTTAATCTCCGCAACCTCCCCCCCTACCTCTCCCTCACACTCTCCTCCTCTGCGCCTCCTCCCTCTCTTTCTCCTTTCCTCCTCTCATCACACCTCTTCTCCCTCTTCTTCCCTCCTCCGCTCCCTCTTTTCCTCCTCCTCCTCTACCTCTCTCTCCCCTCCCCCCTCTCTCTTCTCCTCCACCCTCTCTCTTCTTCTTCCTTCCTTCCTCTCCTTCTTCCTCCTCCTCCTCTCTTTCTCCTCCTCCTCCTCTCCTTCTTCCTCCTCCTCCTCTATCTCTTCTTCCCCCCCCCTCTTTTCCTCCCACCCCTCTTTTCTTCTTCTTCTTCTTCCTTCCTCTCCTTCTTCCTCCTTCCTCCTCCTTCTCCTCCTCTTTCTTCTTCCTTCTCCTACTCTCTCCCCTTCTTCTCCTCCTCTTCTTCTTCCTCCTCCTCCTCTTCCTCCTCCTCCCCCTCTTCTTTCTCTCCTCCTCCCCCTCTTCTTCCTCCTCCTCCTCCTCCCCTCTTCCTCCTCCTCCTCTCCTTCTTCCTCCTCCCTTCTTCTCTTCCTCCTTCTCCCTCTTCCTAATCCTCCTCCACCTCTTCCTCCATCTCACCTCCTCCTCCTTTTTCTTTTATTCCGTTTTCTATCCCATCTTCTCACACTGCAAGAACAAATTGCAGATGCCCAAAAATGCGTCAGTGTGTGGGCGATGATTTAGCCTCTCGCCATTCTACACACACGCCAATATATTGACCTTTAAAAACTTAAACGTGATATGGGATCTACACCCCTCTTATTTCTGTGTTTATAGAAGATGAGGTTGTTCACGATGGCTAGAGATAGATAGATAGATAGATAGAGAAAGAGATAGATTGATTGTAGATTGATAGATTGATAGATTGATAGATTGATAGATTGATAGATTGATAGATTGATAGAAGAGGAAAGAGAGAGAGAGAGAGAGATAGAGAGAGAGAGAGAGATAGAGAGAAGAGAGAGAGGAGAGAGAGAGAGAGAGAGAAGAGAGAGAGAGAGAAGATGAGATAGAGAGAGAGAGGAAGATAGATAGATAAATTGATAGATAGGTAGATAAATAGATTGACTGATTGATAAGTAGATAGATAGATAGATGAATAGATAGCTAGATAACTAGACAGAAAGATAGGTAGATAAGGAGATCGATAACTCTTTCATTTTGTAATATTTACAAAAATGATAAACTTATTCACAGTGAATAACGATAGATAGATAGCAGGATAGAAAGAAAATCTTACAGGATATAATTATCTTTTTAGAATGGATATAGAAAGATATACAGGTAGAAAGATGAATAAATAGATAGAAAATTAAATAAATATGTAGAAGTATAATGCATCTTCCTTGTCTCGTGGGAGGGAAATGCAATCCTAGGCAATCCTGTGATCCAAACCAGTTTCTAATCCTATCATTGATCATTATTTTATCATGCCTCAGTGACATGATTGCGTGTCCTCCCTATTCATCTCATTTATTTCACTCATTTTAGTGGAATATTGGAGGTTGAAGAAGATGGGGATAAAGAAGGAAATTTCTTGTGTATACGTTATTCATCTCAATCATTTTACTTATTTTAGCAATGTGTTAAATGTTTAAGAATAGTGGAAAAAAATGCATGTGTACTCATTGTTCATCTCACTCATTTTACTTATTTTAGTAATAGTTAAATGTTTAAGAATACTGGGGAAAATTGGTGTACTCATTATCCATCTTACTCATCTTACTTTTTTTTAGCAATATGTTGAATGTTTAAGAATACTGGAAAAAATCATGTGTACTCATTATTCATCTTACTCATTTTACTTATTTTAGCAATATGTTAAATGTTTAAAAATAGTGGAAAAAAATCATGTGTACTCATTATTCATCTTACTCATTTTACTTATTTTAGCAATATGTTGAATGTTTAAGAATACTGGAAAAAATCATGTGTACTCATTATTCATCTCACTCATTTTACTTATTTTGCAATAGTTAATGTTTAAGAATACTGGGGAAAAATCGTGTACTCATTATCCATCTTACTCATTTTCCTTTTTTTAGCAATATGTTGAATGTTTAAGAATACTGGAAAAAATGCATGTGTACTCATTATTCATCTCACTCATTTTACTTATTTTAGCAATAGTTAAATCTTTAAGAATACTGGGGAAAAATCGTGTACTCATTATCCATCTTACTCATTTTCCTTTTTTTAGCAATATGTTGAATGTGTTAAAATACTGGAAAAAAATCATGTACTCATTATCATCTCACTCATTTTACTTATTTTAGCAATAGTTAAATCTTTAAGAATACTGGGGAAAAATCGTGTACTCATTATCCATCTTACTCATTTTACTTATTTTAGCAATATGTTAAATGTTTAAGAATACTGGAAAAAATCATGTGTACTCATTATTCATCTTACTCATTTTACTTATTTTAGCAATATGTTGAATGTTTAAGAATACTGGAAAAAATCATGTGTACTCATTATCCATCTTACTCATTTTACTTATTTTAGCAATATGTTGAATGTTTAAGAATACTGGGGAAAAATCGTGTACTCATTATCCATCTTACTCATTTTCCTTTTTTTAGCAATATGTTAAATGTTTAAGAATACTGGAAAAAATCATGTTTACTCATTATTCATCTTACTCATTTTACTTATTTTAGCAATATGTTAAATGTTTAAAGATAGTGGAAAAAAATCATGTGTACTCATTATCCATCTTACTCATTTTCCTTTTTTTAGCAATATGTTAAATGTTTAAGAATACTGGAAAAAATGCATGTGTACTCATTATTCATCTTACTCATTTTCCTTTTTTTAGCAATATGTTAAATGTTTAAAAATAGTGGAAAAAAATCATGTATGCCAATTATTCATTTCACTATTTTTTCTCATGAGAAAGGTAAAGGAATTTCATTAGTATTCGAATGATCATATTGACTGAATGTTATAGATTTATGGTTCTAGTATTTGTAGTGATAGTGGTGATTGTCATGGTCATTGTGATTATTATAGTGATGAATCCGGTGATGATGATAGACTAACTGTAGCAACAACAATTATGATGATAGTAAAATGTTACTACTACTGGTCCTAATGATGATCCTGCTATTACTACTATCATTACTATTACTGCAATCACTACTATGAATACTGCTAATACGACTACTGAATATGATAATGATAACAAAGATAACAAAAACAATAACAGCAATAAAAATGATAGTATATAATGACAATGAAAATGGTAACAATGGTTTCATTAATAACAATTAATGATATGCTACGCAGAGAGAGAGAGAGAGAGAGAGAGAGAGAGAGAGAGAGAGAGAGAGGAGAGAGAGAGAGAGAGGAGAGGGAGAGAGGAGAGAGAGAGAGAGAGAGAGAGAGAGAGAGAAGAAGAGAGAGAGAGAGAGAGACAGAGAGGAGACAGAGAGAGATGAGAGAGAACAGAGAGAGAGAGAGAGAGAGAGAGAGATAGAGAGAGAGAGAGAGAGAGAGAGAGAGAGAGAGAGAGAGACAGACAGACAGACAGAGACAGACAGATAGACAGAGACAGACAGATAGACAGAGACAGAGATAGACAGACAGACAGATAGAAAGAGACAGAGACAAAGACAAAAAACTGAGAAAAGAACAGAGACAGAGACAAAAACAGAAAGAAAGAGAGAGAGAAAAAAGGGAAATGATAACCCTCAAAGGCCGACACACCGCAAGCACGCAAGCAAATGCAAAAAAAAAAAAAAAAAAAAAAAAAAAAAAAATTCTCGCTAATGCAATAGTTTCTGGATCCTGCGCCCGTGGTACTTGCCTATCGCCAGCATCTCAGACATGACTCACTTCTTAGCTTCTGGTCCTTAAGGGGAATGCCTTTTAATCTTGTCTTCGTTTCAGTTATTGTCTTTATTATGCGTGAATCTGTTATTGTTATTATGTTATTACTGTTGTTGCTATTGCTGGAACTGCAGTTCATAATGTTATTGTTATTATCGTCATTGTAATAGATCATTATTGTCATTATCAGTACTTCTGTTATCATCATTGTTACTATTGTGACTACTATACAATGTTATTATCACCATTATTGTTATTTTATTGACATTACTATCATAATCATTATTGCTGTCGTGTTATTATTACTTTTTTCATTGTCAGTATCATCATTGTTATCATTAACCTTATAATTGCTTCTGTTGTTGTCATTGTTGTTTTCTTAGATAATATTTATAATAGTTATCATCACTTTCTTTTTCTGTCTCAATTTCTAAAGGGTAATGATAATGATGATGATGATGATGATAGTCACGATGATGATAATGATACTAATAATAAGTATAATGATGATAATGATGATAGTAATAATAATAATGATAATAATAATAATAATAATAATAATAATAATAATAATAATAATAATAATAATAATAATAATAATAATAATAATAAATATATAATAATAATAATAATAATAATAATAATATATAATATAATGATAATAATATAATGATAATGATAATATAATAGCAATAACAATTATGATAATCATAATAATGATGACGATGATAATAATAATAATAAAAATGATAATACATAAATAGATAGATAAGTCGAGGAGGAGATGGAACACGGGAACACAGGACGGCCTAGGATTTAGGTGTAGATGTGAGAGGAGGAAGGGGAGAGGAGAGATAAAAGGAGGGAGAAAAGAGAAAAAAGGACTAGGGATAGGGAAGAAAGAGGAATGAGATGAGATGAGTGAGAAGGGAATGAGAGAAAGAGAAGTAGA
>NW_020871881.1:34203-37197 GCF_003789085.1 Penaeus vannamei
GTCTGGAGAGTATTCAAGATCTGGACTGTGTGCAGGAGGGAAGATGATGTGTGTGTGGTGTGTTATTGTAGTCTCTGGTTTGCTCAGCCGGAAATTGAAAAGGATGGAGGGATACGAAGAAAGAAATATTGATTAATAAAAAGAACCATTAGAGAAAAAAGAGACGAGGGAAAGGAGAGTGTGGTTCGAGGGGATGGGGAGTGAGAGGGTGGGGAGGGAGGAATGGAGTAGACGGGACAAAAATGTGAGAGGTGCGAGTAGAAAGATAGGTCTCCTTCTTCGTTCTCTTTGTTTTATACTTTCGTTCCTTCGGATTCTCGGTTGTTTTAATTCCCCCATTCTCGGTTCTTTCATCCTCTTCTTGCTTTTCACTTCGTTCTAACCTTTTTTTTTTTTGATATGGTTTATCCTTTATTCTCTTCGTTCTCTTTTCTTACCTTTCATTCTTGGTGTCTCGGTTTCACCTTCTTGTTTCGGCTCTTTGTCTACAAGTTTTCTGGTCTTCTTGTTACCTCTAGTCCACTTATTTGTTTGATCGTATCGTTGCTGTAGTCTCCTAATTTGTATCGTTTCCTCCGCGTGAATGATAGCTCTCGTGTCACGCGTTTACCCGATCACAATCTTCTGCACTCTTCTTTATATTAAATCTTTTTCTATTGAGCTCTCATCCTTTCTTCAACTATTTTCTTTCAATTTATTTGCTTACTTCTTGTGCCTTTGCTTTTGCTCTCTCGTCAAGTCTGCTTCTCTCTCGTCCCCACGCGCACGACCTAACCATCATCTCGACTATGTGAAATCGTGAACGCACCAGGGCCTCTGAAGGCATGGGCACATCACCTCATCGAATCTATTGGAGCTCTATCCGTTACGCTCTTCATATAGAATAGCGATGACATGTATAGAAGAAGGCTAATGTCGATGTCACCAAGAAATGAGGTCAGTATCGAAAACAAGGATAGAGGAGAAGAAGAGAGAGGAGGAGATGAGAGGAGAGGAGAGAGAGTCCCGATAGAGAGAAGAGCCGAGAGAGAGAGACAGAAGCGGAGAGGAGAAGAAATGAGCCATGGAAGAGAGGGAGGACGCAGGAGGAGTAAAAGAGAGAGAGAGGAGAATGGAGAGAGGGAAAGAATCACCGAGCACGATGAGTAGCAGCGAGAGAGAGAGAGAATGAGAGAGAAAGATGAGAAGAGGAAGAGAGAAGAGAGCGAGAGGAAGAGAGAGAGAGGGAGTAGCGAGACGAGAGAAGAAAGAGACGAGAACGAGAGGCACACCGAGACGAGAGAGCAGAGCGAGAGGATCGCATGAGTAGGAGATGAGAGTCAGAGGAAGGTGAGAGGCGAGGAAGAAAGAAAAAAGGAGAGAGAGAGAAAGCAGAGAGAGAGAGAGAGAGAAGAGTAGAGAGAAGAGACGGAGGAGAAGAGAGAGAGAGATGAGAGAGGCGGAGAGAGGAGAGAGAGAGCGCAGAGAGAGAGAGAGAGAGAGAGAGAGAGAGAGAAGAGAGAGAGAGCGGAGAGAGAGAGACGACTGAGAGAGAGAGAGAGAGATAGAGAGAGAAGAGAGAGGTAAGAGGATGAAAGAGATGATTCAGAGAGACCGAAGAGAGAGAGAGAAGAGAGAGTGAGAGGACGAGAGAGATAGAGGAGCAGAGATCCGAGAGAACCCGAGAGAAGATGAGAGAGTGAGAGAGAGAGAGAAGAGAAGAGAAGCACTGAATGAGAGCGAGGAGAGAGATAGACGAGACGTAGAGCAGAGATGAGACGAGAGATGAGAGAAACCTTGAGAGGAGAGGAGAGATGGAGAGAGAAGAGAGAGAGAGAGAGAGAGAGAGAGAGAGAGAGAGAGAGAGAGAGAGGGAGACGGGAGGGGAGAGAGAGAGAGAAGAGAGAGAAGAGAAGAGAGAAGAAGAGAGGAGAGAAGAGAGAGACGCGTAGAGGGAGAGAGAGATAGACGAGAGAGAAGGAGGTAGAGAGAGAGATGAGAGAGAATGAGAGAGAGATGAGAGAGAAGGATCGAAACGTAGAGAATTGAGAGGCGAGAGAGAGAGAGAGAGAGATGAGAGAGGAGAAGAGACGAAGAGAGAGAGAGAGTAGATCTAAGAGAGAAGAGAGAAGACGAACGAGGCAGACAGACGAGAGAGTATGAGACAGTGAGAGTACAGGACAGAGACAACCGGACTCGAAGAGAGAGACGTAGAGAGGAAGAGAGATCGGAGAAGACGAGAGAGGACGAGAATGAGAGACAGAGGAGAGCAGAGGAGAGAAGAGGCAGAAGAGAGGAGAGAGAGAGAGGAGAGAGGAGAGAGAGGAGACGAGAGGCGAGAGAAGAGCGAGAGGGAGAGAGAGTATGCAGAGAGAGAGAAGAAGAGATCGAGCAGAGGAAGATTTATGAATGAAAGAGAGAGAGAGAGAGAGAACATGACAGACAGGAGAGTATGAGAGAGAGAGAGACGACGAGAAAGAGGATCGAGACGAAGGAGAGAGTAGTGAGAGAGAGAGAGAGCAGAGTAGAGATGAGAGATGATGAGTAGAAGATGAGAGACACAGCTCGACTAGACAAGTAGAGAGAGATGATGGTCAGACGAAGACGACGAAGCAGGAGCAGAGAGAGATGCGAGTCAGAGAGCAGAGAGAAGAGAAGAGAGGAAGACATAGAGAGGAAGAAGAGAAAGATGAGAGAGAGGATAGAATGAGCCGAGAGAGAGAGAGAAGAGAAGAGAGAGAGAGGAGAGAGGACTGAGGTACGGAGAGAGAGAAGAGAGAGGATGAGAGTCCGAGAGAGAGAGAGAGAGATGAGTGAGGAGGGTAGCAAGTACTGGAGAGCACAGAGTTGAGAGGACGAGAGAGATGGTATAGAGCCGAGGCCAGAGGGAGAGATGAGAGAGTAGAGAGCAGAGTATGACGAGAGAGAGACGAGGAGTAGAGTAATATGAGGAAGACGGGAGAGATGAGAGAGAAGTTCTAGGAGATGAGAGAGAAGGGGGATTGAGAGAGAGAA
>NW_020871881.1:41771-56771 GCF_003789085.1 Penaeus vannamei
TTATTCATGTTATTAACTGTTGTTGCTATTGCTGGAACTGCAGTTCATAATGTTATTGTTATTATCGTCATTGTAATAGATCATTATTGTCATTATCAGTATTTCTGTTATCATCATTGTTACTATTGTGACTACTATACAATGTTATTATCACCATTATTGTTATTTTATTGACATTACTATCATAATCATTATTGCTGTCGTGTTATTATTACTTTTTTCATTGTCAGTATCATCATTGTTATCATTAACCTTATAATTGCTTTCTGTTGTTGTCATTGTTGTTTTCTTAGATAATATTTATAATAGTTATCATCACTTTTCTTTTCTGTCTCAATTTCTAAAGGGTAATGATAATGATGATGAAATGATGATGATAGTCACGATGATGATAATGATACTAATAATTATAATATGATAATGATAATATAATAATGTAATAATAATAATAATAATAATAATAATAATAATAATAAATAATAATAATAATAATAAATAATAATAATAATAATAATAATAATAATAATAATAATAATAATAAAAATTATAATGATAATGATAATAATGATAATGATAATAATAATAGCAATAACAATTATGATAATCATAATAATGATGACGATGATAATAATAATAATAAAAATGATAATACATAAATAGATAGATAAGTCGAGAGGAGATGGAACACGGGAACACAGGACGGCCTAGGATTTAGGTGTAGATGTGAGAGGAGGAAGGGGGAGAGGAGAGATAAAAGGAGGGAGAAAAGAGAAAAAGGACTAGGGATAGGGAAGAAAGAGGAATGAGATGAGATGAGTGAGAAGGGAATGAGAGAAAGAGAAGTAGAGACGAAGGGATATATATATTATATATATTGTATATATATATATATATATATATATATATATATATATATATATATATATATATATATATATATATATATATATATAAAGAGAAGAGAGAGAGAGGAGGGAGAGAGGAGAGGGACATATAGATAGATAGATAGAGAGAGAGAGGGTGGGGGAGAGAAGAGAGAAATAGAGAAGACGTAGATAGATAGAGATAGAGAGAGAGAAGAGAGAGCCATAGACAATCAGCCAGACAGACAGAGACAGACAGACGAAAATGAAACGCATAAGTGATGAGAATGTAGAACAGAAAAATAGACAAAAAAAAAGAAAAAGAAAGAAGAAAAAGAAATGATTTACAACAAGACGCGACGTAAAGAGAAATCGCAAGAAAAAAAAAAGCAAGACGAAAGACAAATAACAGGAAGAGCGGAAAATAAAATGAGAAGTGAGCAAGAGAGAGAGAGAGATACCTGCCCCTTTCTCTCCAAGGGTGACTTACCGGACCCCTCACTCCACCCTTCCGGAAGCCAGGATGAGTGAAAGTTCCTCCTCGAGAAGTAGGTCATAAGTGGACACCTTTTTTTTTTTTTTTTTTTTTTTTTTTTTTTTTTTTTTTTTTGCCAGTATTTTTGTTCTACATTATCAAGTCTCTTTTGCATATCATTTGTCACTGGTGGTTCTTTTCGCTTTGTGAATTTATGATGAGGATGTGATGAGGGTGTGTGTGTGGGGTATGTTTGTTTGTTTGTATGGTTTGTGAGCGTTTTTTGTTTTGTTTTTGTTTTGTTTTGTGTGTTTGTTTGTGTTTGTGTGCGTATGTGTGTATGTGCTTTTGTGTGTGTTTCTTTGTGTGTGTGTGTGTGCTTTTGTGTGTGTTTCTTTGTGTGTGTGTACGTTTTGTTTACATGCTTGATTGTTTGTGTGCGTTTGATTAAGCGTGCCTGTGTGTACTTGCGAATTTGTATTTAACTTTGGCTCTATTTGTGTCTGGCTCTGTGTGTGCGATAGACATCAAGACAAACAGACCAGAACAAACCAAAATGTTCTTTCTTTTTCTTATTTTTCTTTCTTTTATTCATTTATTTATTCTCTTATTGCTTGCATTAAGACCCAGTGTCATGAACAAATGACCTCGTATCCAGAGTCTGTTCATCATACATCCATAATTCACGTTTCACAGTTTAATAAAACTACTCATACTATTGCAAAGAACAAATGAATTCAAAGGGGGTTTTATGTAGGTTACAACATACCTTGTTTTATGTATGAGAATTGACTATGAGTTCTGAATGAGGAATATGGCGAGAACTCCCCCCCTTTTCCCTCCTCTCCTCCCCCTTTGCTCTTGCCCCCCCCCCTTCCCTCCTCTTCCCCCCCCCCCGTGGTTCCATTCATACTAGTCATTTGAAAAGGCTAATGTATAAATTGGGTTTCTTGTCAGTCTGTAGCGTGACTCTCTGGCTGTAACTGGTGTTAAATGTACGTTATGTCTCTCTTAGTCTGTGTTTATGTTCTTTTTTTTTTTCTTTCTTATCTTTTCTTCTTACTTTCTTTCTTTTTTTTCTCTCTTTCTTTTTCATTCTCTTGTGTATCTCTCTCTCTCTCTCTTTCTCTTTTCATTCACCCTAACTCTCTCTCCCTCTTCTTTCTCTTTACTCTCTCTCTCTCTCTCTCTCTCTTCCTCTCTCTCTCCTCTCTTCTCATCTTTATCTCTCCCTCTCTCTCTCTCTCTCTCTCTCTCTCTCTCTTCTCACTCTACTCTCTCTCTCTCTCCTCTCTCTCTCTGTCTCCTCACTCCATTCTCCTCCTCTTTCTCTCTCCATGTCTCTCATCCTGCTTTCTCGTTGCTCCTCCCTCACTCATCCCCACTCTCATTCTCTCCTCCTTCTTCCATCTCATCTCTCCTCTCCTCCTCCTGCTCTCCCTCCCCCTCCTTCTCCCTCCTCCCCCCTCCTCCCCCTCCCTCCTTCCCTCCCTCCTCCTCCCTCCCTCCCTCCCTCCCTCCCAACCCAATGTATTTCAAAGAACTTTAATAAGGAGCAGCCTCAATTTGTTCTCATTTTCAGCCGGTCTTGTTCATATTATCAGCGGGGAACGGAACAAAAACCCGGCGAGCTCCCGGTTTTCTCTTTCCCTCTCCGGTCGGCCCATCATCTGGAATTCTGAAAGGCAGGGCGGAGATGGAGAGACAAGCGGGCCGATTCGTTCATTCTTGATAATCAATTTCTGTTGGGGAGTTGCTGGGCGTTGTTCGGGCGAGGGGGTCCGTTGCCCGCGGTGGCTTGCTTTGGCGGGCTCGGTTTTCGGTCTCTCGGACATCTGTGTGGTGTGTGTGTGTGTGTGTGTTGTGTGTGGGTGTGTGTATGTAATGTGTGCTGTTGTATATATATATATATATATATATAATATATATATATTAATATTATATATATTAATATATATGTATATATATATATATATTATATATAATATTATATATATATATATATATATATTACACACACACACACACACCACACAACACAATCCCCCCCCCCACACACACACACACACCTCGCCTTTCCACCCGAGCGGGCCAACAAAGCCTCCTCCACAGCCCTCCTTTTGTCCTCCTTTTGTCCCTCCTTTTGTCCTCTTCCTTCCCCTCTCTCTCCTTCCAGTCTTCGCCGTAGTCTTAACCCCTTACTCACCCGCTCATTCAACCGCTTACCCCACGCACGCTCGCTTTTTCGCTCATTCACTTGCGCATTTAGTTATTCGCTAATTCGCGCAAGTAGTGACTCACTCGCTTATTCGTACGTGTGATCGTCACTGACTTACTCACCCAAGTATTCATTCACTTATTTACACGTGCAATTAGTCATTCATTCGTCCAGTCAATCGCACAGTTACTTAATCTTTCATTCAATCACATACTCACTCACACACACTCACGCACTCAAGCAATCACCACTCACCCATTCATCCATTCACTCACACACGCACCCTCTGTTTCACCACTTACTCACACAACCACGCACTCACCCACCCACCCATCCATTCACTCTCTCACATGCACTCTTCCGCATATTCACCCACCCATCTTAAGTCGCACCACGCACCACCACCGCAAACACTCACTCACTCACCCACCCATCCATCACTCATCACATGCAACTCCCATTCACCCACGCACTCATCACTCACCCACCCATCCATTCACTCGCACACTCTCCCATTCACTCACTTCACTCACCCATCCCATCCATCACTCACACATGCACTCTCCATTCACCACGCACTCACTCACCCACCCATCCAATTAAGTCGCACACGCACTCACACACCCAAACACTCACCACTCACCACCCATCCTCACTCACACATGCCACTCTCCCATTCACCCACGCACTCACTCACTCACCCACCCATCCATTCACTCCATTGCACTCTCCCATTCACCCACCTCACCACTCACCACCCATCCATTAACTCACACACGCACTCACCACCCCCACTCACTCTCACACTCACCCACCCATCCATTCTCACACATGCACTCTCCATTCACCCACGCACTCACTCACTCACCCCACCCATTCCATTCACTCACACATGCACTCTCCCATTCACCCACCACTCACTCACTCACACTCACCACCATCCATTCACTCACACATGCACTCTCCCATTCACCCACGCACTCACCCACCCATTCCATCACTCACACATGCATCTCCCATTCACCCACGCACTCACTGCACTCTCTCACCCAACCCATCCATTCACTCATCACATGCACTCCTCCAACCCATGCACTCCCCCATTCACCACCCACTCACTCACCTCACCCACCCATCCATTCACTCACACATGCACTCTCCATTCACCCACGCACTCACTCACTCACCCCATTCATCACGCACTCACCACACTCCCACTCTCCCATTCACCGCACATCACTCACCCACCCATCCATCACTCACACATGCACTCTCCCATTCACCCACCTCACTCATCCACCCATCCATTCACTCAACATGCACTCTTCCCATTCACCCACCACTCACTCACTCACCCACCCATCCATTCACTCTCCACATGCACTCTCCCATTCATCCACGCACTCACTCACTCACCCATCCCATCCATTCACTCACACAATCCTCTCCCATTCACCCACACATCACTTCACCCACCCATCCATTTAAGTGGCACACGCCACTTCACACACCCCAAACTCTCACTCGACTCTCACCCACCATCCCATTCAGCCTCACACATAGCACTCTCCTCATGTCACCCACACACTCCACTCCACCCACCCATCCATTAAGGTCGCACACGCACTCACACACCGCAAACACTCACTCACTCACCCACTCCCATCCATTCACTCACACATGCACGCCGTCTCCCTTATTCTACCCCCACGCATCTTCACCGCAATACCCCCAGGTTGCATTATATGGCACAGCCTGATTTCGCTCAAAATGCCTTCCCAAGAGTAGTCAACTGATGCACACCCACCCACGATTCTCGCAAGGTAGAAGTGATTGTTTTGTATCTTTGCGTATTTTTGAGCTGCGAATTAATCGTGGAACCACAAAGTGTCTCGCATTTGGAGCGGTGGGTCTCTATTACAACTTTCTATTTACCATGAACCGATCCTGTTTACACACGGTTTGATTTGTCTTAGATCAGCTCGCATGGCATTTTGCTTGTTAGCAATGACTTTCACAACCATGACGGATCTCCCATTCATCACAGTTATACACTCTACACACCTACACATCATTTTCATCTTGACATCTTACTTCTCATTCCGATCTTCGAGCTACTAGATTCATCACAGTTTAATTGTATTACCTAATCTTCGCTTACACCTCTTCTTATCATCACTCTCACGCTATCTACTATCATCTAGACGCATATTCACATTTAACACACACAAACCTATTATGAGGCTGTTAGATCCTTCCTCAGCTCATCATCTCCAATCGCGTTATTGCATGTGGAAATTGCATATGCTAACAATATACCTCGCATAAAGTTATCACATTTTTTCCCACTAACGCCGACATCTCAGTTTTGAATTGTTAATATATCGTCTTTATCATTGCACATTATCTCATATGTTATTATCGTTATCACTTATCACAAGTTTTCCTCAACCAACATATTCATAATTAAATTACTATATAATACATACCTTATTTTGTATTATTATCAGTATTCAAAACCATTACTAGTACAATCATTATTACTACTATTCTTATACTCGATTATATTCCATGCTTAATAGTATATACTAATATGAGAGGAGTGGTAAGCAATATAATAAACTGATCGATATTATCATTGGATGTATCATCATCATCATCATCATTATTATTAGTCATATTATACTTTGCTACCATTCGCCACCTCCTAACCGAGAAGCGGACTACTTTCCATTCTCCTCGAAATTATAATATAACATTACGATTTGCAGTGAGGATGTTATATTATTTAATCATTTTTAAGCACGAATTAGAGTGTGTCAATGCATGCTAATATAAACATACATAGAAAATATTTTTAGTAATATGGGGGAAGGACAGAGACGAAAAAAACCTTTCAAAAACGTGCGACTCCCTCGTGCTGCCCCGCATCTATATAAGTTTCATACACATAGATCTGTTAGCATACATAAAATGTGCTGTGCATGGGCTTCGAGCAGTCTAATTGAATATGTAATTAACCTCGACGGAATATGTAGGTATATATCGCTATATACCTATATATATAGTTTATATATTATAGTATATATCCTATATATGATAGTCCCGTATAACGATATGATACTAATGCACACCCTACTTCACTATACCTAGCCCTACCTACAGTACCGTAGTAAAATAGTATAGAAGGGGTTGATAGCAAAATACAAGTATAGGGAAGTAGATGATCGGTAAGTACGGTATAAAAGGGGCAGTATCTAGATATAGGATTAATTAATATATGGGTAGGTATAGTATATACTAATATAATTTATATATATATATATATATAGTAGTAGGATATTAAGGTATATATATATATATATAATAGTATATATACTATAGTGTAGAAAGATAATAATAGTTAGAAAGTAATGATAGTAGGTAATGAGTATAAATATATATATAAGGTAGAAGCATTATAGAGGGGAAGGTATATATATATATATGTGGTAAGATAGAGAGGAAGGTATATTGGACAGATATATTAATTAGAATAAGGGATAGGATATATATATAGTTATATACTATATATAGTATAATAACATATATGTATTATTATATTAGATCATAGTAGATAGTAATAAAGGTAATATATATAGTAGTATATATATGTGATAAATTAGTACGAGTATAAATAATAGTAGGAGTATATATTAAGAATATATAGTACTAGGGATAATAGATATATAGTAGGTATATTAATATAATGGATATTTATAATTATATAGTAATAGTAATGTATATATATAGATAGGTGTCAGTATATATAAATATATAAGTATAATAGAATAGTAAGGTGAATAGATAGTATATATGAATAGTAATAGATAAAACTGTGAGGGTGAGAGATGGGTAATTCAATTATAGTAAGAACCCGAGTGAAGGAAAGAAGGTATATGCAACTAAATTTAAAATAAGGTATGATAGAGTGAGATATAGAATTAGGGTGAAGATGTAATATATGTGTATAGTAGTAAGGCTACTGAGAATGTATGTAGTCATAAGGAGTGGAGACCCGTAACATAAAGTATGTATTAATATATGGTGTATGGATTAATAAGAGAGTGGAAGTGGTATGAATAAGGAGATGAGAGGGTAGAGAGTGAAGATATAAACCAAAATAACACCTTAAATTAGAGAATAATACATGCAATGGAGGAAAAGGGAGTACTATCACGGGGAGAGCGAAAGAAGGTGATGAAAATTGACAGAAGAGATGGAAAGGGACGAAGTAAGAGGGTGAAGAGGAGCCAGATGGGGCGAATGAAAGGGTAGAGAGGTAGGGAAGTACGATCGGGAGAAAAAGAGGAAGATCCAAGGTGAAGGGGGAATGAGTGAAGGTGGGGAGAGAAGGGTAAGCCGGGGAAAGATAGTTGTGCTAGAAAGGGGTGGAAGGGAAGGAGGAAATGTAAAAATGGGAAGAGAGGGAAGGGAAATGAAAACGGGAAGAGGAAAGGGAGTATGAAGATGAGGCAAGGCGATGAGAAGTAAGGGAAATGGCTGTCATCGAAAGTATTGATCTGACGTTCTTGATAGAGTAAGGATGAAAGGGAATATTATCAGACGGGAACTTAGTAAACTATAGTGAGTATAGGATGGAAATGAATGAGAGAAGATATTGTAGAATCAGTATACGTAACTGTGAGACGAGGAGTATATGGATGATCGAAAAGGGTATCGTAGGTAGAAGTAAAGGAAGGGGGGTAAGTTGATAAAGGAGATGCTGACCTGCGGAAGTCACCCAGGGACTCGTGGAATAAAGGGCATAGAGTCAGTTACCGGGCGAGGTAATGCACAGGTGGTGCGTGACACTCATTCGGATTTAGCCGCCTCTCGATATTAATCGTGGGAATGAAGGGGGGCGACCGGTAGGATCGACACCCGCACATGTGCGGTTCTTCCCTGGTGTGGTGAAATAATAATTCCCGGGTATAATTCGCATGTCTCCCTTTGCGCGAATCAGCGAGGAGCGTCAACTAGTTCCCAAGGGCCGTGATTCTAAGGCGTTTGCCAGCGTCTTAGTAGTCGGAGGACAGGTTTCGTAGAAAGAGTACCCTCTGCCCCTTCTGGGGCAAAAAAGGAGGGTTGTTGCTTTGGTTCCGGGAGGCCAGCAGAATCGTACACTACGTCTGCCCTGACACGCTGTCCTGCGTACATGGTCGGATCTGCCGTGTCGCGAGCCTTCGTCACTCAACCTAGCTACGTCACGTTAGCCTTCCAAGCTCTAGATCGGGGGCTTCATCCCCACTCTTTCAATGCCTATTATCGCTCATCCCCACCACCGCCTGTACTCTCCCCCTCGGCACCGCTGTCCTCCCTCTCCCCCCTCTCTCTTCCGTTACGCCCTCCTGCCTCCACTCCTACCCCGTCCCCACGTCACCCTTCTGTCCTTCGGCGCAATTCTATTCTCATGATACCGTCTAGCACACAGTATCTCGGCGGTAACCCGAGGTGCAACCCCTTCCCCTTACCCTTCTGGCCTCGCTCCCATTCTCACCACTGTGATCTCCCGCGCGCATTTCCTCACCTCCCCTCTTCCTCCATAGTACTCTACCCTGTGGCCGCGTGACTATACATAAGCCACCTTGCGTGCTCTGTGACTTATCATTAGTTTCCTATTAACGCTTCCTGCTAGAGCGAACCCTGTCTGGGACGGAGTTTCATCACTATGTTTCATTTTGCACCTCCACTGTCGTGGTCCACCATCTACGCCTCGTACCGCTAATCACGCGGTCCTCTGCTACGCAGGCGATGGGAGCCCGTCGTCCGTCCGCCACCCGTCGGCGAAACGGTCACCAATCCTAGAGCCACCGTAGTAACCCTCACTCCGCTAGCGCTCGGACCAGTGACGCATGAGAGGGAAAATATGGGGAGTGCCGTGCCCGCAGGTAAGAAATAATCAGGCCATATCACTCGATATCATCGTTCCCTCAATTACTCAATCAACTAGCGGTATTCCTGGCCGTCCGCCTCTCACATCGTCAATCTGCTGCCGTCAGCCTCTAAATGCCTGAAGTGTCCGTCTGCAGCAGAATCGCATACTTAGCTCCAACATCATAGCATCCGCTAGATGCTTACCGACTTAGCGCTCGATGATCATACTACGCACTCTGTCCTTTCAGCGTCTATGCCCGTATCTATTAATTGTATGACCAGCTCTTCTTATCAAATATTTCTTCTTGATGTGTGTGTCTTCTAGTACTCGCCTCCCCTTTCTCCGCGCGCGGCCGCGCGGGGCGGGCGCCGGCGCGAGGCGGGCGAGAGGGGGGGGGGCCGGGGGTGCGGTGGCGTGTACTATTGCTTCTTAACGCCTCATTAAATCTTGCCTGTAGGTAGACTACCCGCGTACACATTAACCGTATCGATCTCTTATCCTTTCACTCACTTTGACCTTGCCCTATCGCTTGACATCTATTTCATTTTCTATTGCCATATTCTCCTAAGCTCCCCACCCCTTCTCTAATCTTCTAGCCAGGATTACGGAATAGAAAAATCCCATCCTCTCCATTTTCCGGATGCATAGTCATCGTCGTCCTCACGTCCAGGTTCATGCGTCCGCTTATTACCTATAGGAGCAAGAACTCCGGGCCGGAAAGGGAAGGCGGAAAGGGGGAGAACTCGCCGTCTTCGTCTGTACTCCCACCACCTCCCTTCATCCCTCTTTCCCTCCCCCTCTCTCCCCATTCCTCATTTCATCCTTTTCACCCCCCTCCTCTCCCCCTTTATCATTCCCCCTTCACCTCCCCCCCCTTTTCATTCCCCCCTCTCTCTCCCTTTGCATTCCCCTTTCATTCGCCTCATACTCACTACATGCTGTCTCTGAAGAGCGATAACTGCACATCGCAGTGGATCGTGCCGATTTAGTATGACACGTACCTAACATCATTTTCACGACTACACACAGTACTACAAGCCTTTTTCATTCCCCTGAAATTACGTGCTCGCCCTCTCTTCCCCACTATTCCGCGCATGTCATCTCATCCCTACTTCCCTCCTCTCTCTCAAGACTCATACCTACTATGATTGACATCTTCTTCATTTCCCCACCTTCTTCAGCCTCTCTCCCCTCATCCTCACTTTTCGCCCGCCGTTTCCCTCTCTCCCCCTTTCAATGCCGCCTGTTCCCTCTCTCCCGCTCTCTCATCCCCTTTCCCGTTTCCATCCCCTCGTGTCTCCCCCGGTTTCATTTCCCCTTCCCTCTGCTCCCCTTTCATTTCCTCCTTTCCAGCCCTCTTCAGCTGTCATTTCATTCTCTCGCGCATCACAGCGCTGTGCACGCACTGTAAGCCCAACATCCTACCTCCCCGCTCATCTCAATCACCCACCTGTCTTCCCTCCGCGCTGAGTCCAACTCTGAGCATTATCAGCACTACGCTGAGATGGTCGTCTTCCCTCCTCTCTTCCAGCTTATTCATCATGTCTCCCCCATCGCTCTCTTCCCCTTTTCGCTCATTCCCTCATCTCCCACTTCATCCCCCTTCTCTCCTCTCCCCCGCTTATTATCCTCTTCCTTCCTCGTTTGCCTCTTTTTCAATTCTCCTCATATACCCCCTCTCTCCCCTTGTCATCCCCCCCATCCACTGCAGCCAGTCTCTTCCCCGCTTTTGCGCACCGCGCTCCCTCTTCTGCCCATTCATCCCCCTTCTCTCCTCTTCCCCCTATATCCCTCTTTCCTCCTCGTTTCTCTTTTCATCCCCCCTCTCTCCCCCTTTCTTCCCTCCCTCTCTTCCCCTTTTCCTCCCTTCCCCTCTCCCCTTTCATTCCCCCTTCCCTCCTCTCTCGCCTTTCATTCCCCCGTTCCCTCCTCTCCCCTTCCCTCTCTTCCCCTTTCTCCTCCCCTTCCCTCTCTCCCCCTTTCAGTCCCCTTCCCTTCTCTCCCCTTTTCTTCCCCCTTCCCTCTCTTACCCCTTTTCTCCCCTTCCCTCTCTCCCTGGCGTGCGTGTGCCCGCTGGGATGTGGCACGGTCTGTGCTTCCTCGACGACGTACAAGAGCGGTCGCTCTCCTATACTCATAACAAGTCTCTGTACACTCTCCTCTTCATGAGCGCGGTACTGCGTCCTTCGAGGTTTTTTGCTGTTCATTTTTTTTTTCCTTCTTCGTCTTTCCTTTTTTTTTGGGGGGGGGGGGTTCCTTTCCTTCCGTTTCTCATTTATTGAAGATTTTGTTTTGTTTTGTTTGTTTTTGGTTTTTGGTTTTTCTTAGTGTGTGTGTGTGTGTGTGTGTGTGTGTGTTTGTGCTGTGCGTGTGTGTGTGTGTGCGTGTTTGTTTTGTGTGTGTGTGTGTGTGTGTGGTTGTGTGTGTTGTATATGTGTGTCCGTGTGTGTCTGCGTGTGCGAGTTTGTACGTGTAATGTGTCGTATGAGTGTTGCGTGTGTCCAATTCATATATAATGTACCTACGAGTCTATCTATATGTAAATAAACACCACAAACGCACAAAACATCAACTCTACCAACCTGTACCCCAATACAAACAACAAACCGCCATGCAACAAACGCCCCAAGCAACCAACAAGCAACATGCACGAGGACCGTCGAATCGTACTTCCTCCGTGCTTTCGACATCGACTCCGGGCTGTCAGCGTGTCAAGGGAAGACAGACATCTCCTCCGAAATAAAGAGCTGATAAGCCATCGATAGAGAGATAAGAATGTTGACGCTAAACGTGTCCAGCGTGTCAGAGCTGTTGCGGGATGTTTTAAGGCGTCGGTGTGTTGGTTTTTGAATTTCGTTGTATGTTAGTTTTGCGTTTCTGCTTGTATGCAGTGTAGGTAGTGTGTGTGGTGCATGTACATGACAACACACAGACACACACACACACACACATATGTAGTATGTATATATATATTATATATATATATATATATATATATATATATATATATATATATATATATATATATATGTATATATATTATATATTATATATATATATATATATATATATATATATATATATATACTATATATATATATATATATATTAATATATATATATATTATATATATTATATATAATATGTATATATATATATATATATATATATATATATATATATATATATATATATACATATATATATATATATATATATATATATATATAATATATATATATATATATACATATATATATATATATATATATATATATATATATATATATATATTATATATATATATATATATATTATTAAACATATATTGCGCCTGTGTGTTTGTGTATGTGTGTGTGCGTGAGTATGTGCACTCGTCCACATCCTATTTCTGACTGTGTATCAGACTATTGATCGAATCTCCAAAATGTTGTCCGCAATTTATGAAGTTTACAAAGAGAGTAATGCGAGCGCTCTCTCGACTTGTTTCTAGCTGTTCTTCTTCTCCATTATTAAACAATAAAAACTTTAATCTCTAGATTGATTGTTTTATTTTATTCTAATATACTAATTCTAGGTGACAAAAAACGATTTTTATTCTATACGTGTTCGTGTCTTAGGTAGATTTTTCCTTCGAAATTGTGAATGGAAGGTGTGATGATGACAATATTTTTGTGCCTTTTTGCATCTTATTTGCTTATGCTTTTATTTTTATTTATTTATGTTTTTATTTATTTTCTATTTATTTATCTTCTCTTTCGCTGGGAGAAGGGGAGATAAATATATACGTTCTGGGCCTTTTAGACTTGCTATAAAACACTTTTACAAATAGCATCGTACCTTCTGGGTGACTATAAATTATTAGTAAGAGAGATATATATGATATGAGAGAGAAGAGAGAGATGAGAGAGAGAGAGAGAGAGAGAGAGAGAGAGAGAGAGAGAGAGAGAGGAGGGAGAAGAGAGAGAGAGAGAGAGAGAGAGAGAAGAGAGAGAGAGAGAGAGAGAGAGGAGAGAGAGAGAGAGAGAGAGAGAGAGAGAGAGTGAGAGAAGAGAGAGAGAGAGAAGAGAGAGAGAGAGAGAGAGAGAGAGAGAGACGAAGAGAGAGAGAAGAGAGATAAACAAACAAACAAAACAAACAAACAAAACAAAAAACAGATCGAGTGACTAACAAACAAACAGCAGAGAAGAGAGAGGAGAAAGGGCTGGAAAGAGATGGAAAAGGGGATACCCATACACGAGAGAGAGACAAATGACCGACAGTTACAGCTGACAATACATCACACGCGAGGAGATATTACTATGGCGAAAATTCATGGAACGTTCCCTTTTTACTATCAATATTATCAGTTTATTTTTCATTTTCTCTCTCTCTCTCTCTCGTCTCTCTCTCTCCTCTCTCTCTCTCTCTCTCTCTCCTCTCTCTCTCTCTCTCTCTCTCTCTCTCTCTCTCTCTCTCTTTCTAGCTCTCTCTCTCTCTCACTTCTGCTCATTCACCTCTCCCTCTCCCTCATTCCCTCTCCCTCAACCCTCTCCCTCTCCTCTCCTTTCTCCCTCTCCTTCTCCCTCTCCTTCACCCTCTCCCTCTCTCTCTTTAATTTTCTTCTGTCTTCCTCGGTCTTCTTTTTCTTCGTGGGCTCAGATAAAAACCAAAGGAGGAACTGATGTCAGTTTTTTAAGTGCTTTATCTATCTTTGTCTGGAAGAAGTCACTGCGGTGTGTGCAGAGGGAAAGTGTGTGGTGTGTGTGTTGGTGTCTGGTTTGCTCAGACAGGGAGGAACTAAGGATAGAAGCTCGATAACGTGAATATAGACACAACAATAGAGAAGGACGAGGGAAGGAGTGTGGGAAGTACTGGAGGGAGGAGGGAAGGAAGGTGAAGGGAAGGAGGGAGGAGCGAGAGGGAGGAAGGGAGAGAGGAGAGCGAGAAGAGGAGGAGAGAGGAGAAAAGAAGAGACAAAGGAGAGAGGAAGAGAAGGAAGAGAAGAGAGAAGAGAAGAGTGGAGAGAGGAGAAGAGAGAGAGAGAGTAAGAAGAGGAGAAGAAAGAAAGATAAAGAAAAGAAGAGAGGCTAGAGGAGAGAGAGAGAACGAGAAGGTTAGGGATGAACGAAAAGGAGAGAGAGAGGAAAGAGCAGAGAGAGATACCACACGACACAATATCGAAGAAGCAAGAGANGAGGAGAATGGAGAGAGAAGAGAGGAGGAGAGAGAGAAGAGGGGGGGTAAAAGGAAGCAAAAGGAAGCAAATTAATGAATAATTATGATAGTGATTGGAAGAAAAAAAAAAGGAGGACATGGAAAAAGGAAAAGGAAATAAGGAATTAGTGAGAATGGGGGTAAGGTTATTTAAGACCTGACGGAGAGAGATTCAGAGCGAGGCGAGAGACGATTAGAGAAGTAGGAGAATTATGCAACGAAACGGAAGACAAGATGAAATTGACAAGAGGAAAGAGAGACAGAAAACTTTTAAACAAAGAGCGAGAAGCACAAAGTAAATTGAAGAGCGAGGAATAGAAAAGAAAGGAG
>NW_020871881.1:61771-64271 GCF_003789085.1 Penaeus vannamei
TTTATACGATTTCTCTTGTGATTTACGCTCGTTAAGCAAACACCCGAGGCGCTTTGCGAGGGCGCATAACTCCGTAATAGCTCTCTCCAGCTTTATATGAAGTGATAGAGAGAACGCATCTCTCATGATCAACAAACACGCTTTATCATATCAAATGAAATACAAGCCATAAACATGTCGCTCTCTCAAACATATGCCCTGTCGTCGCGTCTAAATTCCCCCCACTCGAAGCTCTCATTAGCGCAAGAAGCCACATCGCATTACATCCGCTAAAACCCCGATCCACAACATCGCCCAGACGGACCTCAAGACCCATGATATAAGGGCGCAAGCAGGCAAGCAAGCGCTCCCGGGCAACAGCTACCGTATCAGAGCTCTTGCTTTGGCTCTCCACGTGCGTGCGGAGGAGCCAAGGCCGCGCTGAAGAGGTCCTACCTTCGAAAACTAGGCCAAGTTTAACAGCGCGTGTCCATTTAGCCTGCGTCGTTATTCTGTTAAGAAGTGGCAGCGCGTCTACGAACGCCGTCGGGGTGGAGGCCCTCCGTTCGCGAATGCCAGGCGGATTCATGCGGATTTATACATGAGTGGCTGTGTCGCCTGGCTTTTGTTTATTGTTCGTACTTGTGTCGGTATTTATGGTGTGTGTTTAATATGCGTGCATTCTCTCGCTACTTGACGTTCTCTTGCCATATGGATACGGAAGGGAAAGACTGAATTTAATCGTAAGAATATATACAAAATACGTGGTATTCCATTTGCAGTCGATACTGCAACTCAGCTAAACTATACAATGAATAAATTGCACACAAAAACATACAGCTCTCCAGACGAAACAATAAACAAATTCACGAGTACTACCAAACGATGAAAAAGAGTGTGACATGCAGAAGAAACGATGAAACAAGAGAAAGTTGTTGATAATTCTACTTTCAGTTGTTTGAAACAGACGCTGCGATCTGTTACATCCGATATGACGTAAGGCAGAAAGACACGAAAAGAAAGATACCTTAAAAAAGGATGAAATGATATCAGAACTTATATTGTAGAATGATATATATATATTATATATATATATATATATATATATATATATATATATATATATATATATATATATATATATATATAATATATATAATATATTATATATAATAATATATATTATATATATATATCTGTGTATCTATCTATCTATATCTATATCCTGTCGTCAATCTATCTTGTTATATATATATATATATATATATATATATATATATATATATATATATATATATATATATATATATATATATGTGTGTGTGTGTGTGTGTGTGTGTGTGTGTGTGTGTGTGTGTGTGTGTGTGTGTGTGTGTGTGTGTGTATATGTGTCCATCGTATGAAGAATGAACTTACACCCCCTAATATTTCAAAAACAAACTGGGAATTAATTAAAAAAAAAAAAAACATTCCTCATCTGAAAGTTAAAATAAGGTCGGCTGCCAAAGACCCAACTTGACCTGACCTTGAAAGCACTCGAGAAAGGTGGTCATGTCGGCCAATTCACTCGTCTGCGAAAGAGGTTCTTGGACTGCCTCCTCGAAGGTCGCTGGCACTTGGGCAGCGGAGGGAAGGGGCGCCGTGGCACACTTACGAGGGGGGAGGAGGGGTTTGAAGGGGGAGTAGGAGGGAGGGTGGGTATGAGGGAGGGAGGGTATGAGAGTGGGGAGAGTAGGAGGGAGGGAGGGTATGAGATAGGGGGGAGGAATGGAGGGTATGAGATAGGGGGGTATGTATGAATAGGGGGGTGAATGGGGTGAGATAGGGGGGGGTGAAGGGAGAGTAAGAGGGAGGGAGGGTATGATGTAGGGGGTGAATGAAGGGGTTGAGGGAGGCAGGGGATGAGATGGGGGGGTGAGGGGAGGGTATGGGGGGGGAGGGTATGAGATAGGGGGGGGGGAAGGGAGGGTATGAGATAGGGGTTTGAAGGGAGGGGATGAGGGAGGGAGGGGATAAGATGGGGGGGTGGGAGGAGGGTATGAGATGCGGGTGAGGGGAGGGTATGAGGAGGGAGTGTATGAGATAAGGGTGTGAAGGGGTAGAGAGAAGTAAGGGGGAATGGGAAAGGGTGAGGGTGAAGGATAGAAAAGGAATAAGGAAGGATAAAAGAGTGGACACAGGAAGGCAGAGAGACAGAGCGAATGAAAATAAAAAAGTTTGAGGAATAATAACAGAAGGGAAGAGAAAGCTATAGAAAAGAATAGAAGTAAATGGATAGAGACAATATTGGGAGAAATTGTGAAGAAGGGACAGAGGGAAGGAAAACAAAAGAGGTAAAAAAAGGAGACAAAATTAGTGAGAAAGAGAAAAGACGAAGGAGTGAAGGAGATGAGAAAGATGAAAAGATCTAGGCAACCATTTGAAGTGTGGGAGTTCAGGAAAAGGAATATTGGAAGGCAAAAAAAAAATCAAGAACAAATGAAAAGAAGAAAAGCAGAGAAAGAAAAAGAAAGAAAAAGAG
>NW_020871881.1:81771-84271 GCF_003789085.1 Penaeus vannamei
GGGAGTGGAAAAGAGAGGAGAAGGAGAGGATAGTGAAAAAGAGAAGGGAGGAGAAGGAGAGGGGAGGGAGGAGAGGGAAATGAAAAAGAGAAGGGAGGGGGAGGGAGGAGAGGGAAGTGGAAAAGAGAGAGGAGAGTGGAGGATGGAGAGAGGAGAGTGGAAAAGAGAAGGGGAGGGAGGGAGAGGGGAGTAAAAAAGAAGGGCGGAGAGGGATAAGGGAAGGGAGGAGGGGGAGAGGACCTTAGCAGACGCGTCAGTAGACGTAAATACGACGTCGGGCGGATCTGCTTGCAAGGCAGCAGACAGGAGGCGCCGTCAGTCACCTGTCAGCGCCTCGTCAGCTACTCACAAGAGAGATCAGATCGCGGGGGAGGGTCAGGCGGAGGGCAGCCATGCAAAACACATAGAGTTTATTGTGACAAATGCAGAAAAAAGGGTTTGAAGGAGGATGAATAACTTGTGTGTGTGAAGGATGGTTAATTACTTTATATCGCAAGAAATTGTATAGGGTATGTGTGAAAGGGTATGAATGAGAATGAATAACTTTAAAACGTCAGGGATGTAGTTGGTGTGTGTGAAAAGACATAAAGAATGGTTAATAACTTTACATAGTAAGAAATGTATAGGGTATGTGTGAAAGGGTATGGATGAGAATGAATAACTTTAAAACGGAGATATAGCGAATAATTTAAGAGATGTATTTCGTGTGTATGAAAAGGTATGAATGAGAATGAATGACAATAATACAACGCAAAAATTATTCTCTGTGTGTGAAAAGGTGTGAATGAGAATTAACAAAATCTTCATCAGATACACAGGTTATCATTCTCACTTTTACATGTGCACATACACGTACATACAGACAGTGCATGTAAACATACTGTCACTCGCCGAAACAGACCTTAAAGGAAAGAAAGCAATAAAGAAAAGAAAAGAAAGGAACAAGTGGAGAGAAACAAAGCGACAGGAAAGGAATCAGAGAGAAAGCAAGAAAGACCGACAAAAAGGGGGGAATGAGAAAAAAAAGCAAAAGTCTAAACAAAGATAGGAATAGATAAACAAAGGGAAAGAGAGGTAACGAAACAAAGTAAGAAATAATTAGATAGAGAAAGAAAAATACATAAACGGAAAGAGGGAGAGAACGAGAGAGAGGGAGCGAGCGAGCGAGAGAGAGAGAGAGAGAGAGAGAGAGAGAGAGAGAGAGAGAGAAGAGAGAGAGAGAAGAGAGAGAGAGAGAGAGAAGACAGACAGACAGACAGACAGACAGAAAGACAAACAGACAGACAGAATACAGACAGACAGACAGAGATAGAGAGAGAGAGAGAGAGAAGAGAGAGAGAGAGAGAGAGAGAGAGAGAGAGAGAGAGAGAGAGAGAGAGAGAGAGAGAGAGAGAGAGAGAAAGACAAAGGGGGATCCAGACGAAATAAAAAGACATAAAGACCTAAAAATAACCAGAAACACAATAACCGAAAGAAAGAGAGAAGGAAAGCGACGCGTAAAACGACAAACCAACGCAAAACGAACGACGTTGACCTTAGCATAATATAAATCCCTCTTCTCTTTCTATCTCCACTTTCATCAAAGCCAAATTGGTCGTTGGGTGTTGACCTAGGGTAGCCCCTCCCTTTCACTCTCTGTTCGTTCCCTTCCGTTCGCGGTCCTGCTCTTCTCTGTTCTCTTTTCCCGTCTGTCTTTCTCTTTCTGTCTGTCTGTCTGTCTCTGTCTACCCGTCTGTCTCTGTCTATCTATCTGTCTCTGCCTCTGTCTATCTGTTTGTCTCTGCTCTGTCTTTCTGTCTGTCTCTGTCTCTCTCTCTCTCTCTTCTCTCTGTCTCTCTCTCTCTCTCTGTCTCTGTCTCTCTCTTCTCTCTCTCTCTCCTCTCTCTCTCTCTCTCTCTCTCTCTTCTCTCTCTCTTCTCTCTCTCTCTCTCTCTCTCTCTCTCTCTCTCTCTCTCTCTCTCTCTCTCTCTCTCTCTCTCTTCTCTCTCTCTCTCTCTCTCTCTCTCTCTCTCTCTCTCTCTCTCTCTCTATATATATAATATATATATATATATATATATATATATATATATATATATATATATATATTACTATATATATATATATATATATATATCGTATATATATATATAATATATATATATATATATATATATATATATATATATATATATATATGTATATATATATATATATATATATATTATATATATGTATATTATTATATACTATGTATAAATATATATATATATATTATATATATGTATATATCTGTTCTGCTTATTTTTTCCTGTTTTTCCTGCTCACTGCTTTTCTTTAAAATTATCGTGTTATTCATTTTCTGTCAGTTTTTTTCATCTCTCTTTGTTATCTGTTCTATCTGTTCTTCTGTTCATTTTACGCTTTGTACTCTCTGTTCTCTTGTTCTTTGATCTTTGATTTCTGTTCTCTGTTCTTCTGACTGCCCTTGCTTTCACTATCCGTGTCTGTTTCCGCTTTC
>NW_020871881.1:89271-101387 GCF_003789085.1 Penaeus vannamei
AGGGAGAGAGAGAGAGAGACAGACAGACACAGACAGAGACAGAGATAGAGAGAGAGGGAGAGAGAAAGCACAAACAGAGACAGAGAGAGAGAGAGAAAAAAAAAAATAAGCGAGAGAGACCACAGAGAGTGTTGCTGGTGAGGCTCGTGGGGGAGAGGGGAGGGGGGGGGGGGGGGAGGAAGGAGGCAGCTGTCATGTATCATCCACAGTTAAGGTGACAACGTCCATTGCCTGTCACACACACGCCTACTTGCTCTGTGGAAGCCGCCCGCGCCCACCTTGTACCTCTGGCCCGTCCGTTCTGACTGTGGCTTATTCCTCTCGCTCCTGCAGGATAAAGTCTCTGTGGATTGTGAAGGCGCGGCAGGATATCGCCTCCTTTGTCATGAGTTCTTACTTTCGAATTCATTTTTGTCATTTATAATAATAATAATAATCAATAATAATAATAATGATAATAAATAATAAATAATAATAATAATAATAATAATAATAATAATAATAATAATAATAATAATAATGATAATAATAATAATAATGATAATAATAATAATAATAATAATAATAATAATAATGATAATAATAATAATAATAATAATAATAATAATAATAATAATAATAATTATGATAGTGAGGAGAGTAGTAATAATAATTATGATAATCAGAGTTTGGATATTAATCAGAGTAATAATATTAATATAAAGAATATTAAAAAAAAAAAATTTAGCAATAATAGTGAGGATACTAGTAATAGTTATTATGATAAGAGTGTGGATATTAATCCGAGTAATAATATTAATATAAAGAATATTAATAAGAATGATGATAACAGCAATAATAATGAGGATACAAGTAATAGTAATGATAATAAGAGTGTGGATATCAATCAGAATAATGATGAAGATAATAATATTGATGATAACAATAGTGAGGATATTGATAATTATAATAGTAATTATATGAATGATATTAATGTTAATAACAAAAATAGTAATAATAAACATAACAATATTAGTAATAGTAATAATGATAATAGTAATAACAACAAAAACAACAATACTAATTATGAAAATGATGGTAAGGTTAGGCTATAAACTTATCATGAAAATGATAATAAAAGTAATGATAATAATGGTAATGATAGCAATAACAATTACAATGATAATAAGAATAACAATAATGACAATATTTATGATAGTAATAATAATAAAAAAAGTCTAAATTATAATGATAAAAATATAATAAAATAATGAAAAAATAATAATAGTAATAAATGATAAAATAATAATATGATAATGATAATAATAATGATAATCATAATAATGAAAACAATAATATCAACACCAACAACAACACTATCATTTTATTACTGTTATTATGGTTCATTTTGCAGTTATTATCATCGTTATCATTATTAATATTATCATCATTATCATTATCATTAGTATTAATGTTTATCATTTTTATAATCGTAATCATTATCTTAATTATTATTAGCATTACTATTATCATTATCCGCATCATTGTTCTTAATCATCATTATCATTGTACTTCTTATCATTATTCCTATTAATTTTATCTTTGTTATTATTATTATTACTATTATTTTTTAATTATTATTACTATTATTATTACAGCCATTATCACTATTACTGTCTTAGTTATTTATATTGATATTGTTATTTTTACTGTTTTAATCTCCTCATTGTTATAATATAATTTATATTGTCATGATGGTGATCCTATTAAATATGATAAAGTTGCTATTTATGATCACCTGGCAACCTGTTCTTACATAAAACAAATGAATAAACAAAAGTTAAACGCTAAGAAATGACATAAAAAGCAGGAAAATGTCCTTTGAATATCTGTTTTTGTTGTTATTGCTGTTGTTTCTAGATCACTACTATGTTGTTGTTATTGCTGTTGTTTCTAGATCACTACTATTTTTCACCAACATGATTTATGATGGATTCCTGTCAAACGAAAATTTGATTGAGATTCCCATGATAAACGGCCTCTTGTTGTATTAATAAAGATATGCAACTGATAAGGCAACATTAATGAGAAGTGAATGTATATGGTTGGCTCTGTGTAGCACGTGGCTGAGCGAGGGTGCCAACTAGTGATTTTTTTCTTTTCTTCATGGCTTCATAATTCTTTGAAGTTAAATATGATCATGACATCTGAAATACAAATGATTAGCCGTACTTCCCGATATTATATTTCAACAGGGCAGATGTTTCAAAACAGATAAGGTTTTTATTAATAAATTTAGTTTATCAAAATCTCTCGTAAAAAAAGGTTCCTGGTGGTGGTACTTGGCAACTGCATAGAGAGTGTTTTGGATAAGCCACTTTCGGAGATGCTTCACAAGGATAGCGAGAGAAGAATTAGGGAGAGAGAGAGAGGGAGTTGGATTGGAGAGAGGGAGAAGGAGAGAGAGGGGGAGGGGGAAAGGAAGAGGGAGAGGGAGTTGGGATAGGGAGAGAGGGAGAAAGAAGGAGGGGGGAAGGAAAGGGAGAGAGAGAGAGAGCGAGTTGGAATTGGGAGAGAGGGAGAGGAGAGGGAAAGGAAGAGAGAGAGGGATAGCGAGAGAAGAATTAGGGAGAGAGAGAGAGAGAGTTGGAATTGGGAGAGAGGGAGAGGAGAGGGAAAGGAAGAGAGAGAGGGATAGCGAGAGAAGAATTAGGGAGAGAGAGAGGGGAAGTTGGCATTGGGAGAGAGGAAGAGGGAGAGGGATAGCGAGAGAAGGATTAGGGAGAGGGAAAGGGAGAAGGAGAGGGAGAGGGATAGCGAAAGAAAAATTAGGGAAAATAATAGGGTTTATGAAGAGGGAGAAGAATAGCCTGAGAATGATTAGGGAGAGGAAGAAGGAGAAGAAGTGAAAGAACGAGTGGGAGAGGGAGAGCAACAGCGAGACAAATATTAGCGAGAGGGGCACATAGGAAAGCATTAGAGAGAGAGAGAGAGAGAGAGAGATAAAGAGCGAGTGGGAGAGGGATTGGAGAGGGGAGGGATACAATATATACATATACATATATATATATATTATATATATATATATATATATATATATATATATATATATATATATATATATATATATATATAATATTATACATATATATATATATATATATATATATATATATATATATATATATATATATATATATATATATATATATATATAAAGCAATGAAACTCCCCTTCCCGTTGCCTTAGCCTTCCTTTCGCTGAAGCCGTAACAGCCCTTTCGACGCAAGGGAATGTTCGGCTCTCTCCGGCGAAGACTGAACCGGTAAACCTGATTTATACTGAGGCTTTTCGACGCCCGAAAATCCCCTTTGTGCCTGATTGAATTTTGAGACGGGTTCGCCTTTCCTTTGAGGAGGCGAAAGAATTATGATTGTTGGTGCTGTTTTTTACGATAGGATATATGAGAATATACGTGTATATATATATTATGTATGTATATATATTATATATATAATATAATATATTATATATATATATATATATATACATATATATATATTATATAATATATATATATATATATATATATATATATATATATAAATATTATATATTATATATGTATATATATATATATATATATATATAATATAATATATATATATATATATATATATAATATGTATACATATATATATATGTATATATATATATATATATATATATATATATTATATATTATATATATATATATATATATATATATATATAATATATATATATATATAATTATATATATACTATATATGTATATATATATATATATATATGTTTATACATATATATATAATATATATATATATATAAATATATTATTATATATATATATATATAATATATATATATATATATATATATATATATAATATATAATACAACACCCCCGCACACCCCGCTCCCACCCGCCATCCCAATAATTAAAAAAAAAAAAAAAAAAAAAAAAAAAATACCCGCCATAAAGACCGCACCAAACCCGCCCCTTCTGCGCCGCCTTCGAGCCCTCCGCGCCGCCAGCCACAGCCCAGGACTCGGCGACGGCGGGATCAGCAGCATCCGCCCTCAGCAACGCCTTCGAACCTCCTCTCTCGAGATGCAGCTTCTCATCCTCCTTCTCCCCGCCCGTACGTAGCTTCTTGCAGGCCGATCGTATCTCGGTTGTGTAAATATTTGTGGGCAGGATATACGTGAGGGATTTTTCTTTTCTTTCTGTTTTCTTTCTGATTTTTTTTTTTTTCGTTTTATTTTGTCTTTTATTTCATTTTTCCTTGTTTATTTCTTTCGTCTTCTATTGCTTTCTTTGTTGTTGTTTTTTTCTGTTTTTTCTGTGTTTCTTGCTTCCTGTCTGACTGACTGTCTCTCTCTCTCTCTTTCTCTCTCTCTCTCTCTCTCTCTCTCTCTCTCTCTCTCTCTCTCTCTCTCTCTCTCTCTCTCTCTTCTCTCTCTCCTCTCTCTCTCTTCCTATCTTCTTTATATTATCATTTGTGTCTATATATTGATTTTTTTACATCCTCGTTTGTTTCTTTTAGTAATCTCTTTTCGTTCTCTCCTTATTCTTCATGTCTTGATATTCCTTCTTCCTCTTTTCTTCTACCACATCCTTGACTTACTAATTATAAACATTATCATCTTAATCATTCTCAACAGCTTGGTTGTCTTCCTCCAACTCCTTTTCCCCCTTATCATTATTATTGTTATTATTATGTTATTATTATTATTATTACTACCATCATTATCATTATTAGTAATATCATTATCATTATCATTAACATCAATATTATTTTCCTTCTTCTATTCTCCGGTTTCTTTCTCCTCTTCCTCCATCTATTTTTCCTCCATTTTATCATTATCATCATCCCCATCCTCTTTTTTCCCTCCTTCTTCTTCTTCCTCCTCCTCCCTCTTTTTCTTTTTCTTCTTCCTACTCCTCCCTCTTCTTCCATCTCCCTGCTCCCTCTTCTTCTCCCTCTCCTCCCTTCTCCCCTGCCCTCCTTCGCTTCCCCTCGTTTTCTCTCCCCCCCCCCCCCCTCCCTCCTTCCCTCTCTTCTTCTACCACTTCCTCTCTCTTCTTCTCTCTCTCTCTCTCTTCCAAGTACCAGTTCCGAGATTCGCTCCTCCTCCTCCCTCTTATTCTTCTTCCTCCTACTCCCCTTCCCTCTTTCCCCCTCCATCCTGCTCCCTCTTCTTCTCCCCCTCTCCCTCCCTCCTCCCATCTTCTCCCCACCTCCTCCCTCTCCTCTTCTCTCTCTCCTCTTCTTCTCTCTCTCTCTCTCTCTCTCTCTCTCTCTCTCTCTCTCTCTCTCTCTCCTCTCTCTCTTCTCTCTCTCTCTCTCTCTCTCTCTCTCTCCTCTCTCCCCTCTCTCCTCTCTCCTCTCTCTCTCCTCCTCTCCTCCCTCCCTCCCCCCCCCCTCTCTCTCTCCTCTCTCTCTCTCTCTCTCTCTCTCCTCCTCTCTCTCTCTCATCTCTCTCTCTCTTCTCTTCTCTCTCTCTCTCTCTCTTTCTCTCTCTCTCTCTCCCAGGCACCAGTTCCGAGATTCGCTCCTTCGGATGTTTATGTGTGGACTGTATCTCCCATGTTCATCTTTGGCTCTGAAAGAACAAAACTAGTGTTTTAAAGACTTCGGATACACAAACACACATTAGGAAGATAGCGGCTTTGTCTGTGTCCTTTGACGCTGTCTGGGGGGATGTCGTGTAACTAATAGATTATTGTTTTTTTCTGCTTTTATTCATGTTTTAATTGTTCGATAAAGGTGGGTATGATTCTTTGATAATGTCTATATAAAGGTACCTTTTCGTGAAGGGATCGTGGGGTTTATATACTTATCTGTTTATCCATATATTTATTTATTTTTATAGTAGTAAGAAAGAAAATTTTACGATTTCTCGCTGTCGTTCAACTTGATCTGGTGTTTCGCGAGAATCAACTGTTTATAATTTTTCGTCTTTCTTTCATTAGAGATCTAACATTTTATTAGACTTTTCCTATCTCAGAGAAACGGTATATAACGTTGACCTGGACGGTAGTCACATTTCGGTATTCATAACTTGGAGAAATAGTAATAATAGTAATGGAGATGATAAAGACAATACTTATAACATTAATAATGATTTTATTAATGAGAATAATGATAATAGTAATCGTGAAGATGATTGTGATGATAGTGATAATCATCATCATTATCATTGATATTTTCATTATCATTAGTAGTTTTAGCAGTAGGATTGGTAAACATCATTACAGTTATTTTTATAACTATAATTATTGTTGCTATTAATTCAATTGTAGTATCATCTCTGTCATTATCATCGTTATAATATTTATTACCTCTACCACGGTTATAATAACAACAGTAATGATGATAAAAAAAGGGAATGACGACCATAATAATAAATATATTATAAGAACAACAACAACAAACATCGATAAAAGAAAAATCCCCCTAAAATATTCCCCGCTTAAAAGGAACTTAGCCGAGACAACACACATTCTATTCGATAAATACCAATCCCCGGTGAAAATAAACTGCCCAGCCCACCACAAACCGCCCAGCCTGAGCACAAACAACGCAAACAAACAAACACCGGGTGCCGCAAAGGGGCGTCTGCATCCTGCCTTTACCTGCCCAGCGCAAGGGTGCATTTCTCTTGTTTTATTTTGCCGTCTGCCGGTCAAGTGCCCGAGCTCCTTTACTGTCAATTGTGGGCTGGGAACGGAGGAGGAGGTTCTCGCCTTCTGAGAGCGGGGGTTTGTCTGTTTGGTTGTGTCTGTGTGTTTGTTTGTTGTTGTTTATGTTCTCTTCTTACTTTGTTTCTTTTTTTTCCTTTTTTTTTTTTTCCATCTTTTTTTTTTTTTTTATTTTTTTGTTCTTTTTTGCTTTCTTGTTTTCGTTTGTTTATCTCTCTCTCTTTCACGTCTTTTCCTTTGTTTCTTCTCTCTCTCTTCTCCTTTTCACCTTTTCGCATCTTCGTCTGTCTCCTGTCTTCTCTCTCGTCTCTGGTCCTCCCTGTTCTCTCTACGGCGTTCTTCTTTCTGCTCTGTCTCATCTAGGAGATGGACTCCAGCTCTCTGTCTCGTNTGTCTGTCTGTCTCTCTCTCTCTCTCCTCATCTCCAGTCTCTCTCTCTCTCTCGCTCTCTCTCCATGACGAGTCGTCTCTCTCATCGAGAGGTCTATCATCTCTCGTCTCAGGCGTCGTCATCTATGCATACGGTCTCGAGTCATCGTCTTCACTCCTAGATCGATGCTAACCAGACCAGTCGCACGAGCCTCCCTACCATACCTACCTACCTCCGCTCGCTGCACTCTGGATACCTACTCCTCTCTCCTACACTACCTAACGCTACGCCGTCCATAACCATAACTAACCGCTGCCTGCCTGCCTACCTGCCTACTACTGCCTACCCTAACGTTGCCTACATGCCTACCTAAACCTGCCTACCTACCTGCCTACGCTGCCTCCCTACCATGCCTACCTGCTACCAACCCTGGCTAACCCTACCTACCTACCTACCTACCACTAACGCATACCTACCTACCTATCTATTCCACTTTTTTTCGCCTTGCTTCTCTTCCCTCTCCTCCCCACACCTCCCGTGTCTACGTCTCAACATCATGAAATTTCATGCATACCGAGGGCTACTTACATGTGATAAGCACCTGTTTCTTTGAGTTTATCCCAATGTTAAAGCATATACATAGGCTACCACCGCATAGGCCTAATACAGGTATAGACCTCGTTTGGCGCCCACCTGTATGGTCGTCGTCCACCGAAACCCGAGAGGACGGCCCAGAGAGACAGACGAACGCACGTTGGTCCTCATTATCTCTGTCGTCTGCACTACCTCAAATCCACACTGTAACATAGACACCGAACTTATCATTGGTCGTCCCTTTTTTACCATCATCAAATCACATAACATCCTACCGACATCGCATGACATCACAGAAATACCCGATCACATCAACATACATCAACGATCTCTACAGATCACATCACAGGGAGACAACGAACATGAACGATGGGGTGAAATCGAACATCTACATCGAACATCACGAATCACAGCCACATCACAATGGTTAATCAAACATCACATGGTATCTACATCACAGAGATGGACACAACTATTGCTCACATCCCAGTGACAGGTCAACAAGAAGATCGAAGCACGACAGTACGACACGTCTACGGAGTCATCATGAAGGTAGCAGTAACAGTCTACGACAAATCACAGCGACAATCAACGATCTCCAGCATACAAAAACACACCGCAGCACAGAAGGCATCACAGAGATAGAGATCAGCAATGAGACGATGGTAATCACCTCGACAGAGGAGAGAGGACAAGCAGACACGCAGAGTAACAAAGACAGAGAGAGATCAACGGAACGAACGATATGGAATCAATGCACAGTCAATACGAATGAGCATCAGAACAAAGTATCGAGATTCAGAGTACTGGTGCTCCAAGAGAGACAGAGAGCTCTGCACGCGCACCAGCAGAGACCGAGAGAGAGTGCATGTGAACTGCCCTGCGCCTTGGAAAGTTAGAAGGCCTGGGCGGGGATGAGAGACATTTTATTATTTTTTTTTTTTTTGTTTTTTTTTTACCCAGGTGGAACAACTAGTTGTTTGGTCTCGGAATTGCCAGTGGCTCAGCTGGTGGAAAATTCTTACTCACCTTCCTACCTCCTCCTCCTCCTCTCTCCTCCTCGTTCCCCTCTACTCCTCCTCCTCACTCCTCTTCCTCCTCCCTCTTACCGTACACCTACGCTCCCCTACCTCCTCCTCCTACACTCGCTCCTACGTGTATGAGAGTCCATAAATGTCACGTACGTCTGCTTATCGTGTGCTGACAGCAGACTGGTCTTACTCTTAGCTCAGTTACTATGATAAGGAATCACTCGTCATTGTAATTGGCTCTCTTCGAGGTGATGGGCGTGATGAGTCTCGATGTGTAAGTTATTGCCTGCTGCAGATAGATATCTGTGCCTTGCGGCAGTGTAGAAAAATCGCGGGGAGAGTGAGTGCGAGTTGTGTGCCATGCTTGTGTGGTGATCTTGGATCAGTTCGATTGCGTGACGACTGTAGCGACCGGATCCTTTATCGGGTGTGTGGCGTCGTATCCGCTTATGACAGTTGAGTCGCCAACCTCTTATATGGTCTATAGGCTGTGTGTTTAATGCAGGTTGCTGAGTGTATTAGAGTAGGATGAGTCTGGTGGAGAAGATGCAGGTGTGATAAGGTGTCCGTTTCCTAGAGACCGCCACGCGTGCTTGGGTGAAGTAGGTTAGACTAGTTTTCCATTCCTCTTCTCTTTTGTTGATTTTTTTTTCTCATCACATTTTGATCATGTGCCTCTCTGCTTCGAGGTTCTTGCTGGTGTCTCCTTGTTCCTTTTTTTTTTTCCTATTCCTGCCTTCTTCTAATGTGTCGTTCTTGTTTGTGGCTAGATATATATATCGCGATACGACTCAATTCACGTATTGTGCAGAGTGGTGGCTCTTCTGCTTAGTGTGTGGTGTAATCATGGATGCGGTGAGTCTTGAGATGTCATTGGTAATGGCTCACCGGTCCGTGCTGGAAACTATAAGTGCCGTAACTGATCATTTCAAGATGACTCGTTGCCTGGTCTCTCATCGCTTCCCCTTGTTCTCTTAATTCTGATAACTCAACAACACCTGCTCTTTTCTTTGTCCTAGTTCCCTCTCTCTTTCTTCTTTCCGCTCCTTCTCGCTGCCCCCAGTCCTCGTCATCTACATCCGCCTCCCATCCCCTCCCCTCCGCGTTAGCCCCCTCTTTTTTTCAAAACTTTTCAGATGGGGAACGTGTGATTGTGTGTGTGTGTGTGTGTGTGTGTGTGTGTGTGTGTGTGTGTGTGTGTGTGTGTGTGTGTGTGTTGTGTGTGTGTGCGCGCCGCGTGCGTGCGTCGTGCGTGCGTGTGTGCGGAAGGTCAGCTGTGGTCGCGCATCATTACGTTACGCACGTAACCTACAGGGCACGCTTCATTCTTACAACACACACCACACAACACACACACGCATCACGCACCACACACACACCACACACACACACACACAACACACCACACACACCCACACACACCACACACACACACACCACACACACACACACACACACACACACACACACCAATTACTGGCATGACGGCATGCACCGAAAGCGCCTTTGAAAGCAGAAAATTAAATAACGCGTCAAAGAGAAAAAGAGTGTTTATCGAAGAACATGGCTAGAGGGAAGGGAATTTGCAGGGGGAGGGGGGAGGGGGAGGGGGGAGGGATAAGAGAGGGAGGAAGGAGGAAGGGATGTGGGGGGGGAAAAGAGAGAGGAGGGAAGGAGGGAAGGGGATGGGGGGTAAAGAGAGAGGAGGGAAGGAGGGGAGAGGAGGGGAGACTGGGGAAGGGGTAAAGAGATGAGGATGGGAAGGAGGAAGGGGATTGTGGGGAAGGGGGAAAGAGGAGGAGGGAAGGAGGGAGACTGGGGAAGGTGGGAAAGAGAGGAGGAGGGAAGGATGGAGGGATGTGGACAGGAGGGAGAAACTGAGGGGAAACAGGAGAGGAGGAGAGGAAGGTTTGGGATGGGGGAAGAGGGAAAGAGGGGAGGGGAGCGGTGGGTTGGAAGGAGGGAGGGGTGGCGGAACGGGGAAGTAAGGCTGGCTGAACGAGGGGAACGGAAGTTGGAACCTGGTCGTCATGGCAACTTAGCTTGCAAGGTGCGTACGCGGGTGAGAGGGAGGGGCGCAGGGGAGGGGAGGCGGTGCGCTATACGGAAAAGGGTGCGTGTGTGTGCGAGTTTGGAGAAAAAGGGGGAAGGGTGAGGGGAAAGGGAGGAGGGGGTGAGGAGAAAGGAGGGAAGAAAGGGAGGGCGTGCGAAAAGGGAGAAGGGGAAGGGGAGGGAGGGGTGGGCGATTTACCCAAGGGGTGGTAAGGGCAGGAAAAGGGAGCCGGGGGCATTGGGGAGGGGGGGAAAAAGGGGAAGGGAAAGGGGTGAGGGAAAGGGGAGAAGGGGGAAGGGGATGGGAGGGAAGAAAGGGAGAAGGGAAGGGGAGGGGAGAGAAGAAATGGGAGAAGGGGGAGGGGAGGGAGGGAAAAAAGGGAAGAGGGGCAAGGGGAGCGGAAGTAAAAGGTGAGAAGGGGGAACGGGAGAGGAGGGAGAAGGAAGGGGAAAGAGGAAAAGGGAGAGGGGGAAGGGGAGGGGGGAGGGAAGAAAAGGGAGAAGGCGGAAGGGCGAGGGGAGAGAAGAAAAGGGAAGGAGAGGGGAGGGGAGGGGAAGAAAAGGGAGAAGGGAAGGGGAGGGGAGAGGAAGAAAAGGAGAGGGGGAAGGGGAGGGGTGAGGGAAGAAAAGGGAGAAGGAGGAGGGAGGGGAGAGAAGAAAAGGAGAAGGAGGAAGGGGAGGGAGAGAGAAGAAAGGGAGAAGGAAGGGGAGGGGAGGGGAGAGGGAGGAGGGGGAAGGGAGGGGAGGGAAGAAAAGGGAGAAGGAGGAAGGGGAGGGGAGAGAAGAAAAGGGAGAAGGAGGAAGGGGAGGGGACTGGAGGAGGGGGAAAGGGGAAGAAGGAATGGTGGAAGGGGAAGGGCGTTTAGTTGCAGGAAAAGGGATGTGTTGTGTGTGTGTTGTTTCAGAGATGAGGGGTGAAAAGGGAAAAAGGGGGGGGGTGCAGAGAGGCAGGAAGTAGATTAGGGAAGGAGGGAAGGAGGGAGAGGGTGGTATGGAGAGGGGAAAAGTGAGTAAATAAAAAGGAATGAGGAGGAGGAGGAGGAGAAGGAGGAGGGGGAGGAGGAGGAGGAGGAGGAGGAGGAGGAGGAGAGGAGGAGGAGGAGGAGGAGGATGTGGTCTCAGTGAAAGAAAAAGTGTGTGAAGGGGATAAAGCGTAAGGCAGGACGTGGATTCGGGAAGGAGGGAACGAAGGAAGGGTACATGGGTGTGGAGGGAGAGGAATGGGATAAAGAAAAGAGAAGAAGAGGAGGTAGGAGAAAGAGAGAAGGATGAGGCAGGAGAATGAGGAGGAGGAGGAGGAGGAGGAGGAGGAGGAGGAGGAGGAGGGAGGAGGAGGAGGAGG
>NW_020871881.1:106311-108811 GCF_003789085.1 Penaeus vannamei
ATCCTCAGTCACCAAGATATACCATTGGTCGTCACGTCACCGCGCCCCTTCTACAGCCTCGTCGCTGTCATCTGCAAGGGCGCGTTCCTCCTTCTGCAGCGCCCTTATTCCTTCGGGGTTGATGAAGTTCCCGGAAGGCGTGCGTCCTCGCTATTTGTGGTGGTGGGCGTGGGTGTTGGGGGAGAGGATGGGGAGTGGGAGTAGTTGGGTGAAAGAGGGAGTGGGGGGGAGGGAGTGTGGGGGGCGCGCGGATGTGGAGAGGGAAGGGTGTTGAATGAGGGTCAGGAAAAAGGTGAGGGTGAGAGAGAAGTAGGAGAGGGGGGGAGAAGGAGGAGATAGAGAGAGACAAAGGTATAGGTACAGACAGGCAAATCAATAAAAATAAAGGGAAAAAGGATAAGACAAAAGGAAAATCAAAGAAGGCGAATAAAGAGAGAGAGACAAATAAAAATAAAAAAGAAAGAGAGAGAGAAATACATTATTTCTTAACCTATTACACAATAACAAATATTAGCACACGAAAGCAGAAACTAGAAATGCTGCATCACAAAGCATGAATTTTGACCACCTAAGCATAGAGAAAAAACACACACGCAACAAAAAATTAAAAGATACATATATCATTTATATATATACACAAGAGAGAAACATCACACACACACAAAAAAACATGTATGGCAACTTTTATAATATACTGACATGCGTAAGATTATAAAAAAGTTTAATGAAGCTTCGATATCAATTATATGAAAGATGAACAACACTCATTTATTATTACATAAAGTCATGCACAACGATTCATGCTGTTAATATACTTACTATTATCCTATATCAATAAGGCTTAAGTTATAATAAACTATCTATAATTTGTGTGCGTTTGTGTGTGTGTGTGTTTACGTGAATGTGATGTACGTTTACGTGTATGTTCAACATATGTATTTGTCACCCCTGTCTTCTCCACTATACTTTCTAAATCCTTATATATGCGAAGTAGCCAAATCCATCTACAGATCCATAATCCATATATCCATCCTTCAATAAAAAGTCAGACAGCGAACTACACGTATATAACGAACAAGGAAAATTTCGAAATGCTTGCTACTGGAAAATAATAATATCTTTCTAAGTAAGAATAAGCATTACTTTGGAAATGCTTGCTACTGGAAAATAATAATATCTTTCTAATTTCTCTAGTGAAAGTAAGAATAAGTATTACTTGAAATCTCATTCGTTTCGATAACTGATCTAAATCCGCCAATCTTAGCATGAAATAGGATTACATAACCTTCATGTCTGTTTATTATTACAATAAAATGTACACTCGGTGTTTATTGTTTGTTTATTACTTTTTATTGATAGTATTTATGCTCCTGATATACGTTTTTTTTCTTATTTTTTTTTTATTTACAACATATCTTGAAAACTTGTATACTGTGAATTTGCTGTTTCTTAGATATCTGATGGCATGGTACCATTTTCTACTCATTGCAAAACCACAACCTCTCGAACTACCACAGTCAACCACACCCTTTCAAACTACAACAACCTACCATAATTTAGCTTACCACAGCCAACCACACCCTGTCACAATCCTTCAACTTATCACAACCCACTATGATCTACAACCCCTACAACCCATAGCTCCTAGACACCTTACCATAGTCCTTCAACTTATCACAACCAATATGACTTTCTACAACGCCTACAACTTCATAGCCCACTAGAACACCTTACCACAACCTACCAAGGTATCGCAACCTACTCCACCTTCCCCAACCCCCACCTCCCATCCTCCCCAACCCCCCCCCTCCCATCCTCACAACCCCCACCCTCCCATCCTCCACCCCCATCCCCATCCCCACAACCCCCTTCCAACCCCCAACCTCCCCATTCCTTCCACCCCATCCCATCCTCCCCCATCTTCCCAACCCCCATCCACCCCCCCAACCTCCTCCCTTCCACACCCACCTCCCTCCTCCCCATCCTCCCCCAACACCCAACCCCTTCCACCCCCCCAACCCCCCAACCAACCCTACAAAAAACACGACAACCTTCTTACCAGATCCTTGACCGTCCTCCGAGCACCTGCCTGCACGAGAACCTTGGCCACCTGATCCACGCCTTCCACCGCCATCGCGTAGTGGAGGGGGCGTCTGTCCAGCTGTTTTGGGGGGAGAGAAAGTGGAGGAGACGGTGAGTTGGCTTAGGGTGATGGTGGAGAATGGTGGGAAAATGGTGAGGAATGGAGTGGAATGGTGGGGGTGGTGGGGAATGGAGGGGAAGGTGGGGAATGGAGGGGAATGGGGGAATGGAGGGGGAATGGAGGAAATGGAGGGGAATGGAGGAATGGAGGAATGGAGGGAATGGAGGGGAATGGAGGGAATGGTAAGATGATTATAACATTGATTCTTACAAAGCACCATACAACAAAACCCCTAAAACTCGAAGCGTTCTCTCTCTATCTACCTACCTCTTTCTTTCTTTCTCTCTCTCTCTCTCT
>NW_020871881.1:123811-146311 GCF_003789085.1 Penaeus vannamei
AGGTGCTCCTCCAGCAGCTTGTCCTGCTCCTCCAGCGACAGGCGGTTGATGGGCCTGTAGTAGCCGGCGAGGTCCCCGTCGAGGGTGTCCAGCGCCACCTCGACGTCCTGCTCGAGCTCCGCGTACTGCTCGGCCGTGAGCAGCGGGTTGAACGGGTAGCCCTCGATGGAGCGGGCGCAGCGCACGCGCGTCGACACCACGTAGTCGCCCCACTCGTTCAGGTCGCCGAGCGAGTCCGCGGAGCCGAAGTCGATGCCGGGGTGGCGCTCGCTGGGCCCGAAGCCGCCGTGGTACTGGTCGATGACGGGGTCGAAGAGGTCGGCGAAGAGCGTGTAGGACTCGGCGTCGGGGGCGTAGAGGCCGATGCCGGAGTCGGGGTTGGCCAGCCCCGACTTGATGACGTCCAGCGCGTGCGCCGCCTCCGTCACGCGGTACTTGAGCTTGTCGAACACGTCCTTCGTCAGGTACTTCTTCATGAGCATGCGGGAGGACACGCCCTTGAGCCGCCGGTACTCCTTCTCGAGCGTGGCCAGCGTCTCGGGGTCGACGCGCTCCATGCCGTCCTCGTCGCCCGTAGTAGCTGGTGGCTGGCGGGGGCGGGGGGGGAGAGGGGAGGGGAACCACACGCTTAACAACCTCTCACAACAATATCTGGGACTCGAGTGCGACCTCACGCGTGCTGGCTCGTGGTGGCTCGTGCGTGCTCTGGTGTAGGGGGGGGGAGGGGGCTCAGTGCTCCGTACAAGGTCATGCATCAACACCATCATCAACACCTAGCGACAATGGTAACAAGATCAGAATTAATGCTCCGTTTAATTCTCCGTCAGCATAGATTGGACACCATCATGCTCACGGTTAGACTCGTCTTTCTTCCTCTGACAAAAAAAAAAAAAGTTATCGAATTGCAATCAACAAAATTATTTCACTTTATAACAGATTCATTACTCTAAAAGAGGCGAGAGAAAGAGGAGAAACAGAAAGACAAAATAAAAGCACACGATTAAAAAAAAAAGGAAAAGAAACACAAATTTGATCATGTCACAACACACGAACACATCCATAGTGAAATAAATAAATAAAATAAATATCCAAATATCAATCCCACACACCGTGCACACACAAGTGAACATCAGTGCTTCATTTTTTTTTTTTTTTACATTCACTAACCAAAATTAATATTTGCAAGTGATATTCCCAACTGAAATAGTAAACGTTCTTGTGTGATATAAATCCTAATCTATTATATTTGCTTGTACGGAGAAATGCATCTGTATATGCAGGTGTTTTGTATGCACGCACATATGCATACACGCACACACATACACACACATGTATACACATATACATCATTATATATATATATATATTACATAATATATATATATATATATATATATAATATATATATATTGTATATATATTATATATGTATATAATATGTGTGTATATATATATATATAGTATACATATGTGTATATGCATGTACATATATATGTATATATGTATACATATATATTTTACGTATGTGTCTATACATGTACACATTAATACTAACCTTTACGTTAAGTGTTAAAACTGACTGACAATAAGCGAACAGTGCGAACTCTACTCTCATTGTAGTCAGACTGAACGTGTGTAGTCCAAAGGTGTATCTATCTAAGTGTATAGTACAGCGTGTGTCAGAGGATCGTTCACACTCTATGGTGACGTCAACTGTTCTTTCTTTTTCTGTTTTTTTTTCTTTTTCGTTTTTCCCATTTTCATGCTTCTTTGTAAATATTAGTAAACAAAGAGAAATGGGGAATGTCCAGTACGTTAATCTTTTTTAAGAAACTTTTATCAGAGTGAATTAAAGATCATACACATTTTTAATTATTATTATTATTTATAATCTTTTTTATTGTTTATTTATTTATTTGTTTAACTAAATTACATAAAATAATACATATCTAAAAGATATATTATTTAAAAAATAATATTGACGATAAAATTAGAACATAAACAAATGAAGATGAAATATTCGTAATTTTATTTACCCTTTATTTAAGTGTTAACGCAAGTAGGTGTGTGCAGAGAGAGAGAGAGAGAGAGAGAGAGAGAGAGAGAGAGAGAGAGAGAGAGGAGAGAGAGAGAGAGAGAGAGAGAGAGAGAGAGAGAGAGAGAGAGAGAGAGAGAGAGAGAGAGAGAGAGAGAGAGAGGAGAGAGAGAGAGATGTGTGTGTGTGTGTGTGTTTAGACCGAAGATCCAATGAGAGAAAAACCCATATCACTTTTTTTTAGCCCTTATCGCTCCTTTATACCCTTGGGCATTCTGACAAGTTCCAGTGTACCTTTACAAGAATTTTGTCGTCATGATTCATGATTCATATGAAATTTTTTCATCATGATTCTATATCTGGACGGACTACTTTGATATATATTTGTAATTTCGTGTCATGGTGTCATGTAAGCTTAATTGCTTTTTCTCACTAGTTTTGTTCTATGTTCTTTATTCATTAACTTGTGAATGACGTACGTTAGCATACGATGTACATTATGGATACTGTCTTAGAACCTTATTTAGCTTATGGGAAGTACACGTACCTCAGGTTGGGAAGTGTATCAAGTTAGCCATCTGTTTCTTGATGATGTGACGTCACAACAAACGAATCATTGAGCATTTTTTTTTCAAAATTTCTGGCTCTAAAGATCGACTTTTTTTTCTCTTGTTTCATTAATTGTTTTGATGGTTCTGTGAATCGTAGTCTTGCGAAGCGTCGGGCATGTGTAACAACGCATGAACGAAGTCAACAATAAGAAATGAATTTGAATCATAATAATCATAACGTTTCGATTAATTTAGAGTTCTTCTAATGGGTTATTGTTCGATAAGGGGATCTTGACGAGTTGGTGACATTCAATTGTACTTTTTGTGTTGTTTTTTTATGTATACTGGTAGCAGCAAGGTCAACATGTTTTTTTTTTTTTCACTAAACGGGCTGAGGCTCCCATGGGCACGTCCAGCTTGTTCGAAATATGTATAGGGCCTTTATGTCCAAAAATAGAGGAAATTTTCAGGGATTACGGATTCATGTCACATGGTATAAATAACTACGTGATCTATTATGAAACTGATATAATGCACCTGTTCGTATTTATTTTAAGTTGCCTAAACAAGCGATTCGGACACATAAATAACAAAGCCTGTGATTGGTCAAGAGCCAGATAAGCTTTGCCATGATTGGTTAACATTCGTGAACATGGAAGAATTTCAGCCAATAGGGGATTCTAGTGGCCAGTAAACATCTTTTATTTAGGATCTTTGGTTTAGACAGAGAAACAGAGTCCGGAGAGTTGTTTTGTAAGTGAAATAAAGAGAAAAAAGAGAGGAGAGGGGACAAAATATGCATTTGTGAATGACAGAAGAAGAATGAATAGGAGAGAGAGAGGAGGGGGGTGAGGGGGAGAGCTGCATGTGTGTATGTTTGTGTATGTTCCACTATTTAAAAAATAATGTATTATCAAATTCAAATTAGTGCCTCTTACATGCACATGCCACAAGCATGCAAAAGGATGAATGATTTAATTCAACTCATTTTTATTTTTGAAGTTTAATTAAAAAACAGAAATCCTAATATTTTTTTTCCCTGTTCTATGTGCACTGCGACTGTGTGTATGTGTGCGTTCGTGTATGTGTCCTTTTGTGTGTGTGTGTGTGTGTGTGTGTGTGTGTGTGTGTGTGTGTGTGTGTGTGTGTGTGTGTGTGTGTGTGTGTGTGTGTGTGTGTGTGTGTGCGTTTGGGAGGGGGAAGGGAAGGTATTGTGTACATGCACGAGTATTGTGTGTATTCATATCTTTGACATATAATTGTCTCATATTTAATTTAGAGATAATACGAATATTTTTTTTTTTTTACGCTTTTGAACAATAATCATGTCCACCTTTGAATAATACATCCAGGAGTGTGTACGTGTAAGCATGCATTAAAAAAAAAAAAAAAAAAAAAAAAAAAAAAAAAAAAAAAAAAACATGAGTAATTCGCATTCTTTCGTTAAAATCGAATCTTTCCGTCAATTTTTTTTTTCGCAACAAATGCACAATAGAGCAAAAACAACAAGCAGAGAGTGAGATTCAAAACAAACACACCAACAGAACGTAACTTCAGATCATATTGTAACTTCCTGAAAACTTTATCTTATAACTTCTTATAACTTTGATAAATTCCTACGTATCTCACCTTCCATATAATAATAATGTTAATAAAGAAAATAATAAAGTAATAATATATAATGATAATAATATAATAATAATAATAATAATAAATAATAATAATAATAAATAAAATAATAATAATAATAATAATAATAATAATAATAATAATAATAATAATAATAATAATAATAATAATAATAATAATAATAATAATAATAATAATAATAACAATAATAATAATAATAATGATAATTAAAATAAATACTAATAACAACAAATATGATAATAGAATAGGCAATAATAAAACAGAGGAGAGAGAAAAACAAATAAATCACACAAATCAAGAATTTAAAAAAAATAATATATAAGAAAACAATATGAAGAAAAGGAATATAAATTCACTGGAAATATATTATAAAAATAGAATGATAATAAAAAGATCAAATAAATAAACAATAAAAAATCGACATATAAAGAATGAAAATATATAAAATCTACTTGATAATTATAAGGGTAAAGTAAATACAAATATAAATAAGAAGAGATAATGATAATGATGATAATACTGATAATGGTAATAATACTAATAGTAACAATAATAAAGCTAATAATAAAATAACAATGATAATAATAATAATAACAATAATAATGATATGATGATATTTACAATAAACGGTGATGAAAATAATGATAAAATAACAATAATGACAATGCTGAGAATAATAATCATAAAAATAATGATAGCAATAATAATGAAATTAAAAAATAAAAAAGAAAAAGAAAATAACAATGATAAAAATAATAATCAGTAATGAAAACAAATCATAATAGGAAAAAAAAGCAGAATGAAAGCAAAACCCTATATTCTTAAAAAAAAAAAAAAAAAAAACGGTTAAAAGCAACACGCACACTTCGAAAATTCAAAAATTCAAAACAGGAAAAAACCGTTAGGCTCCACTCTTACCTTCACTGCCCTTCGTCTCGGGTCGCGAACTCTTGCGGTTGTTGTTGCCTCCTTCACCAATACCTTCCTCTAGTTGTGTTCTTAAGTCCCATTGCGTAAGAATTTGAGGATTGTCCATGTATTCTTGGGGCGAGTGGCCGGTCTGTGGGTGGGGGTAAGGGGGGGGGAGGGGCGAGGAGAAACGGATTTGTCGTTATTATTCGGTTTGGGATTTGTAACGAATTCTCTATCCGTTAAAAAAAGACACGGTATATATATATATATATATATATATATATATATATATATATATATATATATATATATATATATATATATATATATATATGTATATATAGATATAGTCAGTTACAGTCCCTCCTTCCTTTTTGGAAATCGATTATATACATATTCTCCCATGTGACAATGAAATTAAGCATAAAAAATAAACAATAAACTGTGCCTCTGACATTTTTTAGTGAACGCAGCAAAATACTTTTTTTTTTACTTCTGTGTGACAGCAAATACAGCCAAAAATACATCTCAAATAACAACAATAATAAAAAAGTCATAAACTTCGAAAATCCACATAATATTAACGTCCGTATCCCTCTCCTACTTTTTTTTTTTTTACAACTAAACCCCCATCCCCCAATACATATAAATAAACCAAACAAAACCTCACAAATACACACACAACAAAGGAATAAACAAAACCTCAAAATCACACCCATAACAAAGAAAAAACAAAACAAAAAAAGAACCCGTAAAACCACGAAAACGAAAACAAACTCACATCATCTTTTACGTCCGTCTTCCCTCCTCCCTTCTCCAAGATTTTGTAAACATGGCCGCCGTCCCTGAGAACCGCGGCGTAGTGCACGGGAGTTCGGCCCTTCAGGTCCTTCTGTTCCAGCAGCTCGGGGAAGTTCTGGACGAGATATCTCACCAGGTCTGCGGTCAGGGCGAGAGACAGTGTTAAAGGGGTGTGGTTTTATTTCCATTCTTGTTGTTATTTTATTATTGTTATTGTTATTATTATTGTTCATTGTCATTATAATATTATTATAATTATTATTATTATTACCAATTATCATTATCATTATCATTATTATAATCATTATCATTATTTCATTATCATTATCATTATTCATTATCATTATCATTATCATTATCATTATCATTATCATTATCCTTATCATTTCATTATTATTATATTAAAAAAATCATAACCTCACCCGTATGCCCGTAGATGGTCGCCTTGTGCAGGATGTTCGCGTGGTTCGCATCCCTCGTCTGCGCCTTCTTCTTCCGGTCGAGGAGGCTGATGACCTTTCTCGTCTCTCCTTTCTCGGCCGCCTGGTGGAGCTCCTCGATGGATTCCTGCGGGGCGAGGTCAGAGGGAGGTCAAGGGAGGTCAAGAGGAAGGTCTAGGAGAAGGTGAAGAGGAAGGAGGTCTTGGAGAAGAGGGTGGTGAGGAAGAGGAAGAAGATGGAGAAATTGAGAGGAAGAGAAGAAGAGAGGTCAAGGTCATGGAAAAGAGAGAGGAAGAGGAAGAAGAGGTGGAGAAGAAGGTCATGGAAGAGGAAGGTCAAGGAGAAGAGGGTGGAGAGGAAGAGCAAGAAGATGGAAAAGGTGAGGGAAGAGGAAGGTCAGTAAGAGAGGTGAAGATGAAGAAGGTCATGGAGAGAAGAAGAATAAGATGGAGAATGGAGAGGAAGGTCAAGAAGATGAAAAGAAGAGGAGAAGAAGATGATGGAGAGAAGAAGGTCAAAAGAAGAAGAAGAGGAAGCAGAGATGAGGAGGAAGAACAAGAAGAAAGATATGAGGTCAAGATGTCGAAATGGGGTCAAAGTGAAGTCAAAATAGGTCAAACGACGTTCACAGGAGTCAAATGCAGAACGAGGTCAAAATAAGGTCAGAGGAAGGGATCTCAAGATGTCAGGTGACTTGAAGGAAGAACAGATATAATTTAAGTGTCCCAATGGATTTTAAAAGACCGTGATATTGAAATTACGAAAGGGCGATAAAAAGAAATCAAAGGAACGTTTAAAAAAAAACTTCAAATACTACGAAATTTTAAAATACTAACATAATGGTACAAGTTTATAAAGAAATGAACCCAAGATCCTACCAATGATAAGAAAAGAAATAACGTAAATGGTTATAAGTAAAACTTAATCATAATAAGAAATAATAACTGCAGGTTAATAAGAAACTGACTACAGGTTTAAAAAAGAAAGATGTCGAATCGCTAAATAAATTACCATAAAATATGTAATAAAAGGTAAAAAAAAATGGAAATTATCGTAAAGTCTTGAATAAGATTATAGGCATCAAGGTTGAATTCTCAGCGAGGTCAAATGAGTAATAAAAACGGGTGTGAAATAAGGTCACAAAAATCGGCATTAAATGTGATGCAAGGTCATGGTACTCAGCATCAAGTTAAAAACCAGGTCATATAAATCAGGGAATATGGGAATCAGTTTAAGTGAGAAAACAGGTCATGGGAATCAACGTTAAATCAGAAATTGGGTCATAGGAATCAGCTTCAAGGGAGAAACCAGGTCATGGGAATTTGAAACCAGATCATAGGAATCTGAAACCAGTTCATGGGAATCAATATCAGTTTTGAAACCAGGTCATGGGAATCAGTTTAAGTGAGAAAACAGGTCATGGGAATCAACGTTAAATCAGAAATTAGGTCATGGGAATCAGCATTAAATCTAAAACCAGGTCGAAGGAAGAAACCAGCATGGGAATCAGCATTAAATCTAAAACCAGGTCGTAGGTATCTGGACAAAAAAGCTAAAAGGAACCAGAAAAGAGAATTAGGTCAAAGGAAAACCACAAAGGGTCAAAGAAATCAACTTAAAATGTCACATTCTAACTTCTCAAAAAAAGTAAATAAAAAATAAAAATACAAATAAATAAAATAAAGAGAAAAAATAAAGATAGATGCATTCAGAAAGTCCAATGAGGTCAATAACATTCTATAAACATTTAAAATCTTATTGGCGAATGGTTCATGAAATATCTCGACATATCATAGAAAACCATACAAACAAAATGAGGATTTCATTAATATATCAAAATGTCTTTCTCTTTCTCTTATACTGCTTCCTCTCCCTTTCCTCCTCAGACCCGAAGATCCCGGAAAATGTTTGTCTACTTCCTTCAATAAATCCAGTTTGTGCATTGTGGGTTTTTCTACCAATATATTGTCCTGAAGTTCTGAAGCTCTGTGCAAATCCATGCAATTTCGTCCAGTAATGTGAATTGATGGCTTTCAATACTGGTAGACATGCATTTGTATATGTAGGTGTGTGTATATTGTATATATGTGTGTATCTATATGTATATATACACTATGTAGATGTGTATATTTGCTTTGTTCTGTGTGTGTGTGTTTCACATTCCAAATATACAGCAGACATAAACATGCTTGTATTTGTATAGATAATACACTTTTTGAGAATCTGATCTTTTTTTTCACATACATACATTTTGAGTGGATGTGTTCACATATACACACAAACACGTATGCAGAACTGTGTGTGCATACGTACGCAAATCATAACATGCAAATAGGTCATTAACATAACACTCGAAGAACAATATCCTCATAGCATGCACTATTCACGATTCCTTTTTCCACATCAAACAACATGCTGCAGGATTCAATAAATAGATATATAAATGAATAATGAATATATATATATATATATATATATATATATATATATATATATATATATATATAATATATATATATATGTGACGAAGGCGTGCTTCCATTTTCTTCTTCCGGACACAAAACACCCAAGGCTTCAATTTTCCTGCAAGACGACACCACAACACTGAGCATGCCTCGCTGTGCAGTTGCATGCCACACGAAGGCGCAGGCACTGGACGCAGGATCGAGGTGAGGTCAAAGCTTGCACAGGAATCGCAGACAACCTTATCTTCTTGAGAACGCCCGTGCCATGTCTCTGAAGACCTTTTATCCTCGGGTGTCAAGGACTTCACTCTCTCCCTCCCCCCTCCCCCCCTAAGCGCTCACCAGGTGTTTCGGGATCCTCTGCAGGAACTCGTCGACTTCCGGGTCCTTGGAGTGGCGTCCTACCAGCTGTTGTCCGTCGCCCATGATGATGATGTCGGACATGAGGCTGTAGTCGCCGTCCTCCGCCGCCGTGATGGCCCTCTCCATGTCCTCGTCCCTGCTGCCGGCTCTCGAAGGCCCTCGACTCGGGTTTTCGTTTCTCGACTGGTTTCTGGAAGGACCTCGAGAAGGACCTTGAGAAGGTCCTCGAGAAGGTCCTCGGGAAGGACCTTGAGAAGGACCCCGAGACGGACCTCTAGAAGGACCTTGAGATGGACCCCGAGAAGGACCTCGAGAAGGACCTTTTCCCTCAGAAGCAGCGCGAGAGGGAGCTCGAGATGGGTTCCGAGAGGGAGCTAGAGAAGGAGCCTTCGATGGAGCTTTCGAGGGAGCCCTTGAAGGAGCTCGTGACTGGTTTCGACCATTGACAGGATTATCCCTGTAGTTCTCGGGCGTGCGGCCATTCTGTAGGCGCGAGGCAGGTCAGAACAGGTCAGGTCGGAAGCCACATATCGTAAAATCAACAAAAAAAGTTGAAAAAAAGACCTGTTGAGCAGAAAAAGTATAAAAAAAAAAAAAAAAAAAAAAAAAAAAAAAAAAAAAAAAGACCTGTTGACCTGCTAAGCGACGTGAAAGGTCATGCCACAGGATCATTTTGGGATGATAATGGGAAAACTACCTACGGTGCATCCAGCCTCAGAAAAAAAACAACAGCTGGCAACTCTCTCCAGACTCTAGCGTACTCCGATTCGCGCAAATCTATTATTTCCTTATTTTTGTTATTCTAAATCAGCTGACACTCCATACTTCCGCTTACATATGTTTGGCATATCCAAAATCCATATACAATGTTTATTTACTACTTTACACCACACTATTATTATTAACATTACTATTTTAAGAGTTTTGCCGAATCGGAGAACTCCCAAAGCCTGCGGTGAGTTGCCAATTTGTCCTTTCCAGAGACTGAACGAAGTATACTTAATAACAAAAGTTTATTAAGCCATTGCAGTTCTACATTACGAGAAATATATGTAAACAACGTCTTATAATATTACACAGTGGTGAAGAATACCAAAATAACCATGAAAGGTTAAGTAAGTGAGTAAAGTAAATGAGTAAGATAAAGATAAATAGATAAGTAAATCGCTTAATTTTCCCAACTCAGATAAAAAAGATACGGTTTTTTTGTTACATTAAAAAACCTGATGTTCTTTAGGTGCTGAAAAATATTGCAAATTCAATGAAAATAAATATGCAACTACTTTATTCTTTAAGAGAAGAATTCTACTATTCTACTAAAAGCAAATGGTAAAAGCAAGTATTCACGATTCAGTATTAATTATCATTATGATTAGGATAATAATTACTAGGGAGCGTCTTGAAGCTCAGATTACGTTTGGAATTATTATTCTCTCTCACTTTACACCTCTTTCTTTCTTTCCTTTTAATTCTCTATTTTAGTTCTCTCTCTCTCTCTCTCTCTCTCTCTCTCTCTCTCTCTCTCTCCCTCTCTCCCTCTCTCCCTCTCTCTCTCTCCCTCCCTCTCTCCTCCCTCCCACCCCTATCTCTCTCTCACTCACTCTCTCTCCCACTCCCCCTTTTTCTCCTCCCTCTCTCCCTCTCCCTCGCTTTTTTTATCCTCCCTCCCCTCCCTCCTTCTTCCCTCTCCTTCTCCCTCTTCTCCCCCACTCACCAGATCTTCCAGAGTGTCGTCTCCTCCCTCCTTCTTCAACATGTCATAGGTACCTTTCGACCCTGCACTGGCCGCCATACCAGCATAGTGCATGGGCGTCCTTCCCTCCTGTGGAATAGAGGGGGATGGTGGATGAGTGGATGGTCGTGGGTGGATGAGTGGATGGTGGATGGGTGTATCGGTTCGTGTGTATTTCTACAGTATTCAAATCGTATGTACATTTACGGGTGTGTGTGTGTGTGTGTGTGTGTGTGTGTGTGTGTGTGTGTGTGTGTGTGTGTGTGTGTGTGTGTGTGTGTGTGTGTGTGTGTGTGCATTTATGTATGTATGATGGATGGATGTATGAATGTGTGTTTGTTTGTCTTTATATTTATACACATTTATGAGTGTGTGTGTGTGTGTGTGTGTGTGTGTGTGTGTGTGTGTGTGTGTGTGTGTGTGTGTGTATGTGTGTATGTGTGTGTGTGTGTGTGTGTGTGTGCTGTGGTGTGTGTGTGCGAGTGTGAGTATACATGTATGTATGTATGTATGTAAGCATGTATGTATGCATGAAAGCATGTATGTCTTCATGTAAGCATGTATGCATGTATGTAAGCATGTGTATCTTTATTTACGTCACCCCCCCCCCCACCTACATTAATCCTCCACATGGAGTCCCTCGGGGTAGGCGCTGAGCAGGCTCTTGGTGGCCTGCGTGTTCCCCGAGCGGGCCGCGTAGTGGAGTGCCACCGCCCCCTCGGCACTGCGGGCCATGGCCAACTTCGGGTTCTCCTTCGTCAGGCGTCGGATCTTGTTGACGTCGCCGGCGCTCGAGGCTTCGTGAGGGCGGTCATCTTTTCCTGTGTGGGGAGGAAGGGGTGGGGAAGGGTGTGGTGGTGGGGTGGTTAGGGGTGGTGGGTGGTAGGGGGTGGTGTAGAAGGAGGGGGTGGTAGGAGGGAGGAGGTGGTGGTGGTGGGGAAGGAGGTGGTGTGGTGGGGGAAGGAGGGGGTGGTGGGGGAAGGAGGGGGGGTAGGGGAGGAGGAGGGGTGGTAGGGGGAAGGGGGGTGGCTGGTAGAGGGTGTAGGGGTGTAGGGTGGTGAGGAGGAGGGGTGGTAGGGGGAAAGGAGGGGGTGGGGTGGAGAGGGGGGAGGAGGGGAAGAGGGATCAGTTGGTTAGTTTGATAATACTAATAGTTGTGATAATGATGATAATAATGATAATGATAAAAAAATAATAACAATGATAAAGATAGTAATAACATTGGTAATGATGGAAATAATAATGACAATAATAATAAGTATAATGATAATGATAATAATAATAATAATAACAATAACAATAAGAATAGTGATATTAATGATAATAATAATGATATAATGATAATGACAAAAAAATGATAATAACAATACTGATAATAAACATTACAACAACAATAGTAATAATAATAATGATGATAATAATGATTATGATACCACTACTAATAATAAGGACACTAAAATTATAATAAATAATAATGATAGTGATAAAAATGATAATAATGACAACAATAATAATGATGATAATGATAATGATAACAATACTGATATTACCACTACTACTGCTACTACTAATAATGATAATATTGATACTTATAATGATGATGATGATATTAATAATAGTTACTACAATTATAATGGTAATGATAATAATGATGATGGTAGAAATAGTAATAATTATATTATAATGATAATAATGATGATAACAATAACAACAACAACAACAATAATAATAACATTTAACGACCCCTAACCCCTAACCCCAACCACAACATCAACGACATTAACATCAACAACCCCCCCTCCCAACCCCCAACTCCCCCCCCCACTCCCCCCCCCTAACTCCCCCCCAAACCCTCCCTAACTCCCTCCCCCAACCTCCTCATCCCCATTCCCCCCAACACCCCCCCCAAAACCCCCCAACCCCCAACACCCCCCAACCCCACCCTAAAACCCCCCAACCTCCCAACCCCCCCCCCCCTCCAAGCCACCTACCACCTACCATGTATCCCGGCACCTTCTTCAGGAACTTGCGGACCTGCTCATTCCACGACGACTTCCCCTGCAGGTCCGCCCCGCGACCGGACAGCCACGACGCACTCCAGGCTGTCCACGTCGCCGTCTCGGATGAACTGCTCGATGTCCGCGTCACTCACGTCTTTCATGTCTTTGAAGGTCATGGTTGGCGAGTCCTGGACGAGAGCAGGGGGAGGGGGGGAGATGTGAGGTGAGGTGAGAGGGTGAGTAACAGAGGAGGGGGGGGAGAGGAGTGAGGTGAGAGGGTGAGTAAGTGAGGGATGGAAGGGAGAGAGGTGAGTAAGTGAGGTGAGAGAGGTGAGTAAGTGAGGGGTGGAGAGGGGAGAGGAGTGAGGGTGAGAGAGGTGAGTAAGTGAGGGGAGAGAGGAGTGAGGTGAGGTGAGAGAAGGGAGAGAGCGATGAGTAAGAGAGGGAGTAAGTGAAGTGAGAGAGGTAAGTGAAGATAGAGAAGGGAGAGGTGAGTAAGAGAGGTGAGTAAGAGAGGGGAGAGGTGAGGTGAGAGAGAGAGGGGAGAGGAGTGAGGAGATGGGAGAGTGGAGAGAAGTTAGGAGTAACGTGAGAGAGAGGGGAGAGTGAGGGGGAGAGAAGAGATGAATGAGGTGAGGGAAAAGTGAAAATGAGGAGGAGAGAGGAGAGGAATAAGGAGTGAGGTGAGAAGAGGAGGTGTGAAGTGAGGGCAGAGAGGAGTGAGGAATGAGGTGATAGGAGAGGTGAGTGAAGAGAAGGAGAGAAAAGAAGTGAAGTGAGAGAGGGGAGTGAGGTGAGACGTGATAGAAGAATCCTAGACATGAGTGATATAAGGAGTGGCTTTGGAGAGTCCCAAATGAGAGGAGAATGAAGTGAGAAACCATAATAGGAGAGGAAAGGTTTAATAAAAAGACATGATGGAGAATCCTACATGAGACAGAATAAAAAAACATGACGGAGAGTCGTAGAAAAGAGAGAAGAAAAAACATGAGAAAGAAGAGAGAGAGAAGAAGAAAAGAAAGTATACATGGAATATCGTAGAGAAAAAGAGGAGACAGAAGAGAAGGGTAATTAATGCAAAGATGGAGAATTTTAAAAGAGACAAGAATTATATTGATCCGTGTTGGAAAGTCCTCAACGAAAGAGGAATAAATATATCATAATTAAAATCCTTGGGAGAGGGAAGTGAGACATATAAAGTGAGACATATAATGATCAAGAGAAGGAGAGAGAGAGAGAAAGAAAACGAAAGAAAAAAAAAAAATACTTATAGAAAATGAAAGAAGAAAATAAGTCAGAGTAATATAATAGAGGAATAATAAAAAAAAATAATAAAAAAAAAGTCTTACAGAAAACAAAAAAAAAGTAAAAGAAAATTCTTTATAACCGATGCGAAAAGACAAAAAAAGAGAAAAAATCTTTACGAAAAAAAGAAAGAAAAAATAACAGAAAACAAAAACAAAAAGAAAAAAAAAGAAAAAAAAAGAGAAAAGGAAGACCACAAATACTTTCATAAATCGAGAAAAAAATCACACACATGAAAAGGAAACAAACAAAAAAAAAATGATTCTTACATAGCATAAAAAAGGGGAAAAAAGATCAAACACAAACACCGTCACAAACACAAAATTCCAAATCAAGCAACAACTAACAAACAAAAACAACAGAAACAACAACAGACACATAAAAATCAAAAACAATTCGAAAAAAAGAAATTACTAAAATAAGTTCAATCAACACAACAATCAATCAAAACATAAACAACAACACAACAACCGAAAAAATAATCCAGATTTAATAATTAAAACAAAAACAGTTGAAAACAATACAACAAAGATTAAATAAATGACAATAAATCCAAAACCAAGAATTTATACAAAAATAAAACAGTTTAGATCATCACACTCGTAGATGAATAAAAAAAACTACACACAACAAGAAACATTCTACTCAGACACACACAATGCACAGGCACGCACGCACAGAAACACACACAACACACACACACACAGAAACACACATACACAGACATACACACACACAATAACAGACACACGCACACATACTTAAACAAAAAAAGAAAGAAAAATTGAATAAACTAAGATTAAGAAAAATTCATTAAACAAAGACATGCAAAAAACAAAACACCAAAACAAGAAAACAACAAACAAGCAAAATAAAAACAAAAAACAACACCAAAATAAATCACTAAAAAATCAACAAAAAGATAAAAAATCAACCCCCCCCCCAAAAAAAAAACTATAAAATCAACAAACAAACATACACACACACAAATCAACACCCCCTCCCCCCCCTTCCCCTTTCAAAAAAAAAAAAAAAAAAAAATCTAAACCTCAACTTCAAACTCACACTCAAGCTGTTTCTCCTCGACTTGGCGTCCTTCTTTCGACTTCTTGTCATCGCCAACGGAGTTCCTTCTGCTGGGATTGCGTGACCTGGGGGCGATAAGCAATGACCTTGGTCAGTACAGAGGGGGTAATTACCGTCGTGGGGGAGGGGGGGGGAAGGGGTTAATGAGGTACTGTGTTGTGTGGGTAGGGGTGTGGGGGTGGGGGTGGGGTGTGGTGAAAGGCGTGTGGGGGTGTGTGGGTGTGTTGTGTGTGTGTGTGTGTGTGTGTGTGTGTGTGTTGTGTGTGTGTGTGTGTGTGTGTGTGTGTGTGTGTGTGTGTGAGAGAGAGAGAGAGAGAGAGAGAGAGAGAGAGAGAGAGAGAGAGAGAGAGAGAGAGAGAGAGAGAGAGAGAGAGAGAAGAGAGAGAGAGAGAGAGAGAGAGAGAGAGAGAGAGAGAGAGAGAATCTGTATTACTTGTTGTGTATTTCCTAACGAAATATCTGGAATACAGGGAGAGTGATGAAGACATATATAGCGACAATACTCAACAAAATTTAATGTTTCAGTTCTTAACTTTTTTATTTTTATGACTTCTACGTCTTCTTTCTTTCTTTCTGTTTATCAGACATTATTATTATTTTTTAAATATGATTTAATTATAAATCATTTTAACTCTATTCTCTCTATCTCTCTCTGTCTCTCTCTCTCTCTGTCTGTCTCTCTCTCTTTCTGTCTGTCTCTCTCTCTCTCTTTTATCAGATGTTAATCCATCACTAAAGATGTTTCTCCTTTCTTTCTTTTTCTCTCTCCGTTTACTTTTTGTAAGTGTAATTTCACCATTAACGATTTTTATCCTTCTTTCTCTTTTATAAATATCAATTCATCGCTAATATGTTTTTCTTTCTGCTTTTTTCCTATCCCGTTTTTCTTTTCTTTTTCTTTCTTTCACTATTTTGTGTATAATTTACCTTAATCTGTCGTGCTGTTGCAACATTTTCTCATCAATCATAATCGAGAGCGTGCAAGGTTAATGACTCCCTGGGAATATTTTAATTACACTTTGGAGTCATTATGAACCCCCCCTGGGAGTATCTTAATTACTCTTTATAGTCATTAGGGGACCGGAAGCGAGAGTTTCATAAAGCGATGTTATTAAGCGACTATTACGACATAATAAAACAAGCTCTACGTTATTCTTACTTTGTTTGAAATGGTTATTAAATGAAATGAGAAAGTTGTTGTAATATGAAGGATTCGGCAAGTTGGTGTTGTAGATGTTGATATATTTACCAAAAAATAGGTAATAGCGAGATTCTTTATTTTTCTTGATGAGATTTTTTTTTTTTTTGGCAAATGCTAATCTGAAAAAATAATTCGTTCTTTCGCCAGGCAAGAAGAAAAAAAAAAACATACAAACAGCATATCTGTCTGTCTATCTAACTATCTATTCAGTTGTATATGTGTGTGTGTACACACATATATATTCGTATACACACAACACACACACACACACACACACACACACACAACACACACACACACACACACACACACACACACACACACACACACACACACACACACACATATATATATATATATATATATATATTATATATATATATATATATATATATATATACAGTATATGTGCGTCCTTCTGCACCCCGACCAACCCCAACCAAACCCCCTTCCCCTTCCACTCCCCTTACCTCACCCCTCCCCCTTCCCCCTTCCCTCCCACCCTCACCCACTCCCACCCTCACCCCTCACCCTCCTTCCCACCCTCCCCTTCCCCCTCCCCACCCTCATACACACACACACACACACACACACACACACACACACACACACACACACACACACATATTTATATAATATATATATATATATATATATATATATATATATATTATATATATATAATATATATATATACAGTATATGTGCGTCCTTCTGCACCCCGACCAACCCCAACAACCCTCCCTTCCCCTTCCACTCCCCTTACCCTCACCCCTCCCCTTCCCCTTCCCTCCCACCCTCACCCCTCCCACTTCCACCCTCACCCCTCACCCCCTCCTTCCCCCTCCCCCTTCCCCCTCCCCACCCTCACTCCTCCCCACTCCCCTCCTTCCCCTCCTCACCCCTCCACCCCCTCCTTCCCCTCCCACCCTCCCCCCTCCCCCCTTCTCCCCCTCCCCCTCCCCCCCTTCCTCACCTCCCATTGGTCCTCGACGGCGCCCTGGACTTCCCGTTCCCGATGAGGTCGAGGTAGTTCCCGTCGCGAGGTGCCGCTGGGGTCTCGTGCACCACGGAGAGGTCAAGGTCGTTGGGCTTCCAGCGGTAGTGGTCGGCGGTCTTGCGGTACTGCGGTGGGGGAGGGGAGGGGGTGAGAGGGAAATGAGGTGGAAAGGGGGGGGAAGGGAGGAAGGGAAGGGAGGGGAAATGAGGAAGGGAAGGGAGGGGAAGGGAGGAAGGGAATGGAGGAAAGGAGGGAAGATGGAGGAATGTGAAGGGAAGGGAGGGGTGAGAGGGGAAATGAGGTGTGGGGGAAGGTTGAGAGGGGAAATTATGAGGGAAGGTTGAGAGGGAAATGACGAAGGGAAGAAGGGGTTGAGAGGGATATGAGGTGGGAAGGGAATGGTTGAGGTAGTGAGGGAAAGGTTTGAGAGGGAAATGAGGAAGAGGGAAAGGTTAAAAGGGAAGTGAAAGGGAAAGGAAAAGAAGGGATTTTAAGGTTTGGGCAACGGAGAGAGGTATAAATAGGAAGGAGAAAGAGAGAGAAAAAGAGAGAGAAAGAGAGAGAAAGAGAGAGGAGGAGAGAGAGAGAGAGAGAGAAAGAGAGAGAGAAAGAGAGAAGAGAGAAGAGAAAGAGAGAAGAGAGAGAGAGAGAGAGAGAGAGAGAGAGAGAGAGAGAGAGAGAGAGAGAGAGAGAGAGAGAGAGAGAGAGAGAGAGAGAGAGAGAGAGAGAGAGAGAGAGAGAGAGAGAGAGAGAGCGAGAGAGAGCGAGCAAGGATGGATAATCATATGGAAAAAGAGGAGAAATAATTATCTTATATAATGCATGTTCAGTCTCAAATGTTCAGTACAACCATGAACATTACCAACATCAATATCAAGTATTAAAAACTCAATCCCGATACATTTACAGAACCAGATTCTACTAAACAGATATTCATTTATACATCACCTGGCCAGGAATTCACACTGAACATTACTCACCTGGCCAAGAATTCGTACATTACTCACCTGGCCAACACTGATATATTAAGCAAAGACTCACCTGACCAAGACTCATTTACTACTTAACAGGGAATTCACACTATACAGTGAGTAGTTCACCTGGCCATTTATGCTGTACATTACTCACCTGGCCATACCCACTGTGCAGTATGTTACTCACCTGGTCATTCACACTGTAAAATTCACAACTCACCTACCCATTCACACTACACTACCTAATCCCTCCCACCGTACAACACCCACCTACCCACACACACTACACACTCCACACCTAGCCAACCAGACAATGCCCAAACTCAGCCGATCATTATGCCCAAACTCAGCTGATCATTATGCCCAAACTCAGCTGATCATTATGCCCAGACTCAGCTGATCATTATGCCCAAACTCACCTGGTCATTATGCCCAAACTCACCCGACCATTATGCCCAAACAGATGATCATTATGCCCAAACTCACCTGATCATTATGCCCAAACTCAGCTGATCATTATGCCCAAACTCCCTGGTCATTATGCCCAAACTCACCCGACCATTATGCCAAAAGCTGACCATTATGCCCAAACTCACCTGATCATTATGCCCAGACTCACTTATGCAAAAGCTGACCATTACGCCCAAACTCACCTGACCATTATGCCCAAACTCACCCGACATTATGCAAACAGATGATCATTATGCCCAAACTCACCCGACCATTATGCCCAAACTCAGCTGATCATTATGCCCAAACTCACCGATCATTATGCCCAAACTCACCGACCATTATGCTCAAACAGATGATCATTATGTCCAAACTCACCGATCATTAGCCCAAACAGATGATCATTATGGCCAAACAGATGATCATTATGGCCAAACAGATGATCATTATGCCCAAACAGATGATCATTATGCCCAAACAGATGATCATTATGCCCAAACAGATGATCATTATGCCCAAACATTATGATGATCATTATGGCCAAACAGATGATCATTATGCCAAACAGATGATCATTATGCCCCAAACAGATGATCATTATGCCCAAACAGATGATCATTATGCCCAAACAGATGATCATTATGCCCAAACAGATGATCATTATGCCCAAACTCACCTGGTCATTATGTACAGGATCCGACCCGTTGTTGAGCAGATACTCGTACACTTCCCCGCCGTCCTTGGCCACGGCAGCATAGTACAAGGGAGTTCGACCCTTATTGTCCTGGCCAAACACTGTGCTCTGGTTCTTCTGGACGATGAACTCCACGATCTCCTTGTGCCGAGAGCTGATGCCTGGGGGTGAGGGGGGGGGGAGAGGAGGAGGAGATTAGGGGCATGGTATGTGGAAGCTGATGCCTGGGGGGAGGGGGGGGGGGGATTGGGGCATGGTATGTGGAAGCTGATGCCTGGGGGGGAGGGGGGATTTGGGGCATGGTATGTGGAAGCTGAGCCTGGGGGGGGGGGGGGGGAGATTAGGCATGGTATGTGAGCTGATGCCTGGGGGGGAGGGGGGGGATTAGGGCATGGTATGTGGAAGCTGATGCCTGGGGGGGGGAGGGGGGATTAGGGCCATGGTATGTGGAAGCTGATGCCTGGGGAGGGGGGGGGGGGGGATTAGGGGCATGGTATGTGGAAGCTGATGCCTGGGGAGGGGGGAGGGGGGAGGGGGGGATTAGGGCATGGTATGTGGAAGCTGATGCCTGGGGAGGGGGGGGGAGGGGGGGATTAGGGGCATGGTATGTGGAAGCTGATGCCTGGGGGGGGGGGGGGGGGGGATTAGGGGCATGGTATGTGAAGCTGATGCCTGGGGGGGAGGGGGGGATTAGGGGGCATGTATTGTGGAAGCTGATGCCTGGGGGGGAGGGGGGGGGATTAGGGGCATGGTATGTGGAGCTGATGCCTGGGGGGGGGGGGGGGGATTAGGGGCATGGTATGTGGAAGCTGATGCCTGGGGGGGGGGGGAGGGGGGAGGGGCATGGTATGTGGAAAGCTGATGCCTGGGGGGGAGGGGGGGAGGATTAGGGGCATGGTATGTGGAAGCTGATGCCTGGGGGGGAGGGGGGGGGATTAGGGGCATGGTATTGTGGAAGCTGATGCCTGGGGGGGAGGGGGGAGGGGGGGATTAGGGGCATGGTATGTGGAAGCGATGCCTGGGGGGGGGAGGGGGGGGATTAGGGGCATGGTATGTGGAAGCTGATGCCTGGGGGGGGGGAGGGGGGGATTTAGGGCATGGTATGTGGAAGCTGATGCCTGGGGGGGGGAGGGGGGATTAGGGGCATGGTATGTGGAAGCTGATGCCTGGGGGGGGAGGGGGGGATTAGGGGCATGGTATGTGGAAGCTGATGCCTGGGGGGGAGGGGGGGGGGATTAGGGGCATTGGTATGTGGAAGCTGATGCCTGGGGGGGGGAGGGGGGATTAGGGGCATGGTAGTGGAAGCTGATTGGGGGGGGGGAGGGGGGGATTAGGGCATGGTATGTGGAAAGCTGATGCCTGGGGGGGGGGGGGATTAGGGCATGGTATGTGGAAGCTGATGCCTGGGGGGAGGGGGGGGATTAGGGGCATGGTATTGTGGAAGCTGATGCCTGGGGGGGGGGGGAGGGGGGGATAGGGGCATGGTATGTGGAAGCTGAGCCTGGGGGGGGTTAGGGCATGGTATGTGGAAGCTGATGCCTGGGGGGGGGAGGGGGGATTAGGGGCATGGTATGTGGAAGCTGATGCCTGGGGAGGGGGGGATTAGGGGCATGGTATGTGGAAGCTGATGCCTGGGGGGGGAGGGGGGGATTAGGGGCATGGTATGTGGAAGCTGATGCCTGGGGGGGAGGGGGGATTAGGGGCATGGTATGTGGAAGCTGATGCCTGGGGGGGAGGGGGGGATTAGGGGCATGGTATGTGGAAGCTGAATGCCTGGGGGGGGGAGCTAGATGGTATGTGGAAGCTGATGCCTGGGGGGGGGGAGGGGGGATTAGGGGCATGGTATGTGGAAGCTGGATGCCTGGGGGGGGGGGGGAGGAGATTAGGGGCATGGGTATGTGGAAGCTGATTGGGGGGGGTGGGGGGGGGGGGGTTTAGGGCATGGTATGTGGAAGCTGATGCCTGGGGGGGAGGGGGGGGAGGGGGGATTTTGGGGCATGGTATGTGGAAAGCTGATGCCTGGGGGGGGGGGGATTAGGGGCATGGTATGTGGAAGCTGATGCCTGGGGGGGGGAGGGGGGAGATGTATGTGGATTAGGGGCACGGTGGTGTGGATGCGGAGTGTCTGTGTGTGATGGAAGGACGCAAGGGTATATGCCGAATACAGAGACATCCAGAGACATTTCATCGACATCATATGAACCTTGGGATTCATATGTTGGATTCATATGAACCTTTGGGATTCATATGAACCCATGACGACCACTAGGATTCATAGAAACCTTTGGGATTCATATGATGCGGGATGGGATTCACCTTCATAATTCATATGAACCCCTGGGATATATATGAACCTTTGGACTCATATGAACCCATGGTACGCAAATTAAGCTAAATTACGTATATTTGTTTAAAGATACAACACATATGAAAAAACGCAAACAACACAGACCCACACACACACACACACACACACGCACACACAGATACACACACACAGCACACACACACGCACACACACAGATACACACACACACACACACACACACACAACACGCACACATGCACTACAAAACAAACTTCATAAACAAAAAAAGTCCAAAACATGACCTTATGCAGTGGCACATAACCCCCCCCCCTTTAAGAACAAGAAATAAAATAATAGATTAATAATAATGATAAATGAATAGTTTAATACATCTAAAAGATCAACGACACACACAAACAAACAACCTCCCTCCCCTAAAAAAATGAATAAAATAATAGACAATAGATAAATAAACAAAATTCTAAATAGCTCTCCCCCCCCCCATAAAAAGGAAAAAAAGACTAAAAAACAAA
>NW_020871881.1:156311-158811 GCF_003789085.1 Penaeus vannamei
TATAACAATAACAACAATAATAAAGATAACAACGATAATAAAAAAGATCTACCATAGATAAAAATTCAAAATAAAGACAAAAAAAAAAAAAAAAAAAAAAAAAATCTCTTCTCTTTTCTCTCTCTTCTCTCTCTCTCTCTTCTCTCTCTTCTCTCTTCTCTCTCTCTCTCTCTCTCTCTCTTCTCTCTCTCCTTTCTCATCGATTCTTCCTCCCACCGTACAATTGAACACCCTGAACAAAGCATGAACAATGACCCCCCCCTCCCAACCCAGCCCCGAAAGGACGCGGAAAGTATAGCAGGTCACATCGGCTCCGTGACCTAGCCCGAACCGGGTCACCTTGGGATGGGTGGTCATAGGTGAAAGGTAATGCGTGTGTTTGTGCTTGGCATTGGTGTTGTGTGTTTTGTTGCTTTGTTGGTTTTGTTTGGATTTGTCTTTGTTTGTTTGTTATTATTGTTTTTTTTTTAAAATGTCTTTGTTATGGTCGCATTTTCTTTGTCGTTTGTATTTGTTTTTTGTTGTTTTTTCTTTGTTATTGCTGTTTGCTTTTTTTGTCTTGACTTTGTTATGTCGTTGTTGTGCTGACTTGTCAATGCTTTTTTCTTGTTTTCCTTTGCTATGCTAGTCTTGTTTTTGGTCTTTGTTATTGTTTTGGCTTTGTTATTGCCGTTGTTATATTGTCTTTGTTAATGTTTTTGTCTTTTTTTCTTTGTTATTGCTATTGTTTTTTGTTTTGGCTTTTTTTATTGTCTTTGTTATTGCTTTGTTATTTCGTTTTTGTTATTGTTCTTGTCATGTTTTATTTGTTTTTCTGTTGTTATTTGCTATAGTTTATTGTTTGATCTTGTATTGAATGGTGGTTTTTTGTTTGCTTTGTTATGTGCCGTTGTTCTATTGCTCTTTGTAATGTTTTTTGTCTTGTTTTTCTTTGATATTGCTGTTTTATTTTGTTATTTTTCGCTTTCTTTTGTTTTTTCTGTGCGTTTTTCTTGATCTGTTACTTTGTTGTTGTTTGTTATTGTGGGCGGTTTTGTTTTTCTTTTGTTTGTTTTTACTGTTTTGTCTTTGTTATTGTTGGTATTTTGTCTTTATTACTGATATTGTCATTATTGTTGTTTGTTGTTAGTGATATTATCATAATCATTATTCTTATCAATATGATAACCTCATCATCATTACTTTTCAATTTTGCCTATTCTTTTATTTTCCCTAACGGTTCATTCGCATCAAAAGCAGCTTAATACTTGTTAAATAACATGAAAACCAAATAACCCTTAATAAAATTACACTTAATATAAACCCCTTTTTCTCACATAACAAGGTGAGGAAATAATTAAACCATTAACGATAAATAACACTCTATATATGCATATCCTTGTACCCAAACATCACACCTGTTAATTAAATGCATCGTCCTCTCCCCCAGGTGTGAATCAAGCGGCTCATCAATCATTAAAACCCAGAGAGAGAGAGATCATTAATTTCAACACGATACCCTGTCAGCCATGTTTGTTTACGCGGTTGCCATGGCGACCGACTCAACGCAGCCCGTGACGATTTTCTCTTCTCAGTTTCGGATACAAAAAAAGGAATTGTTCTCGTTTTCTTTATTGCTCTTTCGATTTGAGGGCTAACTGTAATAAACGAGAGAGAGAAGTAAAAAGAAAAGAAAAAGAGAGAGGAAGAGGGAGTGAGGGAAAGAAAATAAATGAGGAAGGGAGAGATTAGGAAGATAAGGGATAAATGTATTTGTTATTTTGATGTTGTTATCATCAGTTTCTTATCGTAGTTATCATTATTGTTATCCCTATCATAATTGCTATTATTGTTTTTCAGCATTATCATAATTATTATCATTATCATCATTATTATACTTTTTATTATTATCAACATTATTATTTTCATTACCATTATCATTGTTATTGTAATTATTATTATCATTATTGTTGTTATTATCATCATTATCATCATAATGATTATGATAATGATGATTTTTGTTATCAATACTATCATTGTCAATGATAATGTTTTTAGTTTTGATTATTACTATTATCCTATTGCTATAATTCTTATCATTGTTATCATTATTATCACTGATATTATCCCTTTTATCAATATCAATATTATCCCTTTTATCAGTATCAATATTATCCCTTTCATCATTATCAATATCACTATTATTATGAATACTAACATCATCATCGCTACCATCATTACCGTTTTGTCTCTTTACTTCATTAAATATGATATATGACACACAGACATATCAAAGCCCCCCCCCCTACATCCCCACTTCAAAAGGACAAATTCATATACAAAATCCACATATATATATATATATATATATATATATATATATATATATATATATATATATATAATATATATATATATATATATATAATATATATATATATATATATATATATATATTATATATATAATGTGTGTGTGTGTGTGTGTGTGTGTGTGTGTGTGTGTGTGTGTGTGTGTGTGT
>NW_020871881.1:163811-176311 GCF_003789085.1 Penaeus vannamei
TTTTATTAATAAAAAAAAAAACCATCTATAATGACTATTAGTGATATGGCAATGGAAAATAATTTTCTAAAAAGGCATAAATACTTGCAATGTCGATCTTAATGATGGTGATAACAACACTGTAATTAGGATGATAAACATAGTATTTACGATAAGAATTAAAAAAAATATGATAATAAAAATCCTATTCCAAGTTGTGTTGTAAAAATATAGTATAAAAACCACGATAAATTTATAAATGAGAAGATGATAATAAGGGTAATGAAGATAATAAAAAATTATAAAAAGGGATATGATAATTATGACGTTAGCTATAATGACTGTAATGGCGATGATGATGATGAGGATGATAATAGTGATGATACTAGATAACGATAGTGATAACAACAATGACGTTAAAAATAACAATAATAATGATATTCATAATGAAAAAAATGAGAATGATGATAGTAATAATAATGATGATAATAACAATAATAATGATGATTATAATGATAACAACGATAATGATAATGATAATTAAAAGTATTAATGATAGTGATAATGATAAGAAAATCATGATAATAATAATGATAATAATGACAATAGCAACTATGAAAACAATGATTATGATCATGAAATTGATAAAGAGGATTATGATGATGATAATAAAGATAAATGTAGCAATAACAATAAAATCATTGATAATAATAATGATATTAATACTAATACTGATTATAATGATAATGTTAACGATAATGGTAAGGATAATGATAATGATGATAATGATGATGATGATGATGATGATGATGATGATGATGATGATGATGATAATGACAATGATACTACTACCAATGCTACTAATACAAATAGTAAGCGTAATAGTGGTAATAATAATAGTAATGATAATAGTAATACTACTACTACTACTAATAATAATGATAATGATAATGACATTATTAACAATAATTACAATAATGATAATAATGATAACAATGATAACGATAATGATGATAGTAATAGAAATAATGCTAATGCTAATAATGACAATGATGATGATGATCATGATAATGATAATAAAATAATGATTTTGATAATAATAATGATGATGATGACAATAATAGTAATGATAATCATAATTACAATAACAATGATCATAATAATAATGAATATTATGGTGATGATAACAATAATAATGATAAAAACAATATTAATAACATAAAAAAATGATGATATATAATAATGATTAATGATAATAAAAATTGATGTGATAATTGTAATGATACAATGATAATAATAATAATGATTAATAATGATAATAATATCATAGTAATAATAGTAATGATAATCATAATAAAATAACAATGACAAATGAATAAAAATAATGATAATAATGATAATGAAAATAATAATAATAATAATGATAATAATAATGATAATTATAATGATGATGATAATATTAATTAGAGGAATGTATAGAATGAGCTCGATCAAGTGAGGAATGCAATTACTGCCGGGACCTGTAGGGGATGAGAGTAAATGAGACTATCGTGGATGAATGAATGGATTCAGCTCGACTTAGAAGGAGGTAAGTGGATAAATAAGATACATCACCGAGTAATAATGACAATATTCGATAGATCATTGGGATATGATTGAATAATAATAGACTTACAGTGATATAGTAGTAATATACGAAAATCCAGGTTGTAGGATGAGAATGATCCTCGGTGAAGAGATAGGCAATCGCCGGGATGGTGGGTAGGAAGAATGCATCGGAGAGGAATCGATTCGCCGGAGTGGAGGAAGCTCGGAGGAGTCGGTGGAAGCCTCGGGATAGGAGGATCGGCATGGACGTATGATGGGGATGGAAATCGAATGATTCGTGATAGGGAAGCTGCAATGGAGGATGGATGAATGGAGATCGCATCTCGGAGATCAGATGTCGACCTGGAGATCTAATGGAGAGAGGAGAAGAGTAATGACTTCAGATGAGACTCGACTCGAGTTAGAGGTAGCAATAATAATTCGAGGATGATAAAGTCACGATCCGAGATGATGAGAATGAGATAGCACATACTGGATTAGAGATAGCCTACGTCCGGATAATGTGGAGTAATGAAGAAACACTTCAGGATAGGTAAGAGTACGCATGGAGTGGAGGAAAGCTTCGGGACTAAATCAGTGATACTCGAATAGTGAGTAGTAGAGAGGAAGATAACTGCTCTCGTAGGGAGCTCGCCGGTGGAGGAAGCCGCGGAGGATAGCTCGCCGGACGTGGAGAAGCCTCGGAAGGAGCTTCGCGGAGTGGAGGACAGCATCGAGGAGCTGCGGAGTGGAGGACGCAAAGCTTCGGGAGGTGAGCTCGGGAGTGGGAAGCTCGGAGGAGCTCGCCGGAGTGTGAGGGATAGCCTCCGAGGAGCGCGGCGAGTGAGGAGGCTCGACCGGAGTTGGAGGGGAAGCGCTCGAGCGGGAGTAGGGAGGATAGCCTGGAGGAGCTCCGCCGGGAGTGGGAAGGCCTTCCGGAGGGACGAGCTTGACGGAACTAGAAGAGGAACCAATAATTAATCGGTAAGGATCATCTAATAATAATAGAGTCTCGAGATAAGTGGATAATAAAGGTAATAAAAGAACTTCATAATGGATAATATAAAGGTAATAGCTACCATACATAATTAATAATAAAATATAATGGAGGCAACTCGATATATAGAGAGATAATAATAACTCTGATGAATGCATGAAAATGATTACGCTGATGAGTGCCGAACATTAATGGAGAGAAATAATAATCTCAAAGATCATAATATAGATATAAAAATAATAATAATTCAAGAGAGATGAATCTTCGTTGATGGAGATGATGAGAAACTTGGCTAGACTAGTCGGACTAATAATAATGGCGAAGATGAATGAATCTCGAGGGAACTCGGCACCGGACTGGAGGAAGCTTCCGGAGGAGCTCGGACACTCGGATGAGTGAAGTTATTATACATTATATGAATAGATAAATAGTCACGTTAGTGGGATTAATTATGAGAGGTATAAATTAACAATCTCTATAAGCCCGAGACTACTGGGTAGAAAGCGATCATTGGGTCATCGCCAGATGATTCGCAACTGGAGGTGCGAATGGAGTAGAATACATTCGGGATGGAGCGTAGCAACCGGGATATGGAGGAGGATATCTAGAGGAATCTAAGACTACGGGTTAGATGGAAGCTAGTAGAGAGTCTAGACGTGGAGATTAGAGTAGGAAGCACGGAGAGAACTCGTCCGGAGTGGAGGAGCCTCGGAGAAGTACTCGACTCGGAGTGGGGAGAGCCTCGGAGGAGCTAGCAGGAGTGAGTAATAATAATAATAATAATAATATAATAACGGAATAGATAGTAATAATCTTATAATATATAATAAATATAATATCAATAATAATAATAATAATAATAATAATAATAATAATAATAATAATAATAATATATGTAATTAATAGTAATAATAATGATAACAGTAATAAATAACTATGATAACAATAATAGTAATGATAATGATCATCATCATGAAAATAAGATACTAATGATAATAATGATAACAACAACAATAATGATTTTAATTATTACTATTGTAATTTCATAATTTCTATCATTATAAGTATTATCATTATTATCATCATCATTATCATTATCAATATCATCAGCATTATTATCATTATCATTACCATTGCTATCATCATTGGTATTATCATTGTTGTTGTTGGTATCGTTATTATCACCATCATTATCATTATTACTATTATTATTATCATCATCATCATTATCATTATTACTATTATTATTATCATCATCATCATTATTATTATGACGATGATTGCAATAGCAACTATTATAAAAAATGATAATTATCATTCTTACTATTAGTATCATCCTTATTATCATCATTATTATTATCATCCCTTTTATTATCATTACCATCATTATTATGATTATTATCATTATCAGTTTTATTATGGTTATCATCATCATTATAGTGATAATAAAAAAATGATGATGATGATATAAATAAAGATAATAATCAGAAAATCATATGCTTTTCCCATGGCAGATTTACATATGAAATTGTTCCACTCTTGGTATAAACATTTTCCTCTTGTGACGCCAAACCATTTACGGATACACCAACCCTAAGTATACATTATATACATCCAATGGTGTTACAACATTATATGGTGTATGATACGCAGGTACTACCTAAGGCACAGAAAAATAGTTAAGTGGCAACTCAGGTGACACTATATGAGCATAATATTGAGCGTTTTTTGGTGAATTATGATCCTTGATATTCGAATATTAAAGTGCACTTGCAACTATTCGTTCATGTAATAGATTCAGTGTGAATTACGTAATGTTTGGCTATCTGCCTATCCACATATGCTTTTATACAAACGTTGGAAATCCATCATGTTGATATCTATAGGCCTATGCGCCGTGTGTGTTTATTTTTTTTTCAAATGCTGAATAAATATGATATATGGTGTTATGTGTATCATCCAATGCGTGACATTTAATACAAGAATAAATTGTCTTTGAGTGCTTGTTTATATACACAGGAACGATTTACAAAGAATTATAATTGTAGTGAAAACATTTTTTTTTACATCAGAACTTTGAGAAAGAAAATTCAGGTATTCTGAAAATTATCAAGAATTCATTCTACCAAAGTATAAAAAATATAGTTGTCTAAGAAAAAATATAAGAATCTTACAATTAAGGAATAGAACATTAATATTAAATCAAACATATCTATACCTTTTGAATTCGAATACAAAGTATTTATAAACAAACAAGTTTTTTTTTCTCTACTAAATATATATATATATATCTATAACCTATAAGATATCTATAAGATATCTTTCCATATCGACACATTTCACTTCACAGCTATAACGATCACAAAAGACCAACGTTGTCCCTATGACACACAACGCATCAGATCTCTCTTCTTTTATTAGTAATTCCCCTTTATTCTTATTCTTTTACTACCTCATTCTCAATCCAATTCGGAATCGATCGGGACCTCAAATGAACTCCCATACATGCCATTGTTGATTCGTTCCAAGTCAGTGGGTGAAATATCCACACTGAAGAAGCTCAAGTTGGCACCGGAGTAAATGCTTTCTCTGGGGGTGTCCGGGAGTCTTCTCAGGCCCTCGAGAGCTTCCCTGTGACTCAGCGTGAGACTCTGTTGGTCAAAGTTGTCTTCTGTGGGGTCCGTTTTCTCTCGGTCTTCTGTCAGAAGCTTGATAACTGCTTCTTCCTTTTTATCGTCTTCTGTGACCTTTGTTTTTTCTTGGTCTTCTGTAAGAGGGTTGATATCTGCTTCTACTTTTTCTTCGTCTTCTGTGACCTCTGTCTTACCTTGGTCTTCTGTCAGAGGGCGGGTATCTGCATTATTTTCTTGTGTGACGTCTGTTTTTTCTTGATCTTCTGCCAGAGGGTTTTCTTTTTCTTCTTCTTCTGTGACCTCTGTCTTTTCTTGTTCTGCCAGAGGATTTTCTTTTTCTTCTTTTTCTGTGACCTCTGTTTTTTCTTGTTCTGTCAGAGGGTTGTTATCTGTACCTCCTTCCTCTTCTGTGAGCTCTTTCACTTCTTGGTTTTCTGCCAAAGGGTCATCTTCTTTACCTTCTTCTTCTGTGAGGTCTGTCTTTTCTTGGTGTTCTGCCAGAGGGTCGTTTTCTTCACCCCCTTCTTCTTCTCTGTCTGGTACCTCCTCTTCCTTCGGGCTTTTAGGCTCGGAAGATTCGTCTCTTGAGTCAGTGGTCAGAGTCTGGGCTTCCTCTGTCCTTTCTCCTTCTCTCTTGTTCTGAGATTCCGTTCCCTCAGGCGATGGAAAGCCTGAATCCCTGGGAATTGAAGCGTCGGAAGTCTGGGTCGTATCTTCTTCGTTTGTCGCGTCTCCTTCGGCCTTCTCTTCAGCTGCTGGTGAGTCTATGGCGTCGCTTCCCTCGTCGTGTCCCTCCACTTTATCAGTCGCCTCATCAACTCCTGCGACGCCTTGCTCTCCGGTAACTTTATCATTCTCTCCATCGGTTCCTTCGACTCCATGATTCTCTCCAGCAACTCCAACTCCATCATTCTCTTCAGCAATTCCTTCTACTTCCCCATTCACTCCACCATCTCCTTCAGCAGCAGCATCTTCAGCAATTTCTTCGCCACCATCGTTCTCTCCAACAGCAGATGTGCTCTCTCTCCCTTCTCCTTCGTCCATCCCCATTATGACTCCACTATCTCCTTCACTAGTTACAGCTTCCTCTGCTACATGTAAGTCACCTTCGTCGTCTTCCAAATCGCTCTTATCAACACCCGAGTCATCTGTCTTATCTCCCAAGTTGTTATCTTTATCACTGAGAGCATCAAAGGACGTTTCTAGATGGTGTTTCTGTCCGTTTTCAAAAATCAAGGCGTCAGTTTCATCTTCACGTTGAACAGCTGAATCCTGGGTATCCGATTGAACTTCGATCTGCTCTTGAAGGGGAGTCTTTTCCTCCTCTGTTTGAGTTATGTCATTTGCATTGTCTTGGTTGTTATTGTCATCATCGTTATCGTCACTCTTTGTCTCCGAGAATGTCTGACCACCGTCTCCTCCCTTTCCTTCCTCTCCTACTGCCTGATCGTCGTCCTTTTCCCCTATTTTATTCCCGTCAGGTTCGTCACCGCTTTCCATACTTTGTTCCATCGTTTTCTTGCTAATGGATGGCAATTTTGGGAATCTGCTAAGTGATTCTGAGAGGTAGTCCCAACTTCCCGACGTGGCAGAACCAATGGTTAGTGGCGGCGTGGTTAGAAGTCTCTGCGGGTCGGATGATTTCCCTCTCTTCTTGTCGTTTTTGTAGCGAAGACCGTAATATAACTCGGCGCTTCTTCCATCCTCCATTTTCGCAATATTGTCCGCTACATTCACAATGACCATGTTCACTGCACTCTTAACTCCGCGTTCGACGGCATGAGCGCTCGAGGCTTCGCTGATTTCTTCAGGCGTCCCATGATGAAGATGAGCTCCAGGTCCTTTGGAGATGGTGTCTCTCCCTTCGAAGTCGTTCAGTCTCAGATCTCCCTCGAGGGGGACATTCTGACCCGAACTCGCTTCTTCAGGAACGACCTCCAGCTGCTCGGGGGTCTCGTCGAATTCAAAATTCTCCTGCAAATGCGTCAGTGCTTCCTCTGCCAAGGACTCGTCCCAGACGCCTCCCTTGGAACTCATGAAACTGACCACTTGGTCCAGCACCTCCTCCACGATCATCAAGGACTTGAAGAGGATGGTGTGCTCGACGGTCCACGCGTTGACTCTGTCCTCGTTGGGTTTTTCCGATGGGTGGCTTTGCTGTCTCTTCGTGGGTCCTCCGTTGATGATTCGTGCGGTGAGAGAGCGGATGTACTTCTGGACGGCTGGAGAACTTCTCACTTGTACCTCGAGCTGGGATTCTGTTGGGGATTTTCCTTCTGCGGGAACATCGGTTTCCTCTGCCGTGCTGGGATCGCGATTGCGTACAGGCGACGGCGACGGCGACGGCGACTTCACGACACGGACGGCGTCTTCGCTGTTATTCGAGTTTTCGAACCAGACTCCTCGACGCTTGCCGACAGGTTGCTTAAAGGCGGCCGGACTCTCCTTCTTGGGAGCCGACGCACCAAGCAGGTTGGCAGGGGCGTCGGAGTCCGAGTCTTCACTGAAGGATTCTGAAATCAGGACGGGGATGGGCGTTCCTCCGTGCTCGCCGCCGTCATCTTCGCCGTCCGCGTTGGATTTGAAGGAGGCGCCGTAGGGGGTGTCGTCATTGGTGTCAGACTCGGTGTCGCTGTCCTGGACGTGGCTGAGCGCCGAGTGCAACCGGTCCGTCAGCTCCTGGTCGAAGGACACGGCGGAGAAGCGTCGCGCCGACTTCCTCCAGCCTCTGTCGGAGCTGGCGGACGAGGTCGAGGGCGTGGGGGTGGACGGCCTGCCCGAGGACGACTTGGCCTTCTTGATGCTGGGCCGCTGGGCGATGTCGGGGAGCCTCGCGTGACGCGAGAACAGGCTCTTGGCGGGGCGCGGACTCTTCGCCATCCTGCTGAGGTGCTTCTGGTACGCCTCCGCCTTGCGGGAGCGGCCCGGGGGCTCCACGGCGTCGCTGCCCACGCACTCGCGGTGGTCCGTCAGCCGCACGGAGCCCGACGAGAGCGTGGCGTCGCGGGCCTCGAGTGCAGGCGAGCGGAGGCGCGGGAGGCGGCCGCTGCGCCCCGCGAGAGGCGCTCCGCCGAGAGCGCGCTCGAGCGGGTTGCTGACGCCCTCCGGAGCGTAGCACTTGGCGGCGTCGGAGGGGCGCCAGGCGGCCAGCTCCAGCTCGTAGCCCTCCTTGCCGCTGAGCCTCGCACCTCCCGCCCCGCCCGCGCCGCCGACCCCCGCCCCGAGGAGCTCCCGCGCGCCTGCGCCCGCTCCGCCCCCTCCCGTGCTTTCCACTTCTTCCGCCCACGACTCCAGGCGGCTGGCGAGGGAGGAGGGCGCGTGGGCGGGGACATGGCGAGGCGAGAGGGACATGGGCGTCGCCTCCTCCGGAACCTCCAGCACCGTGTCCAGGGTCAGGGCGCCCTCGTCCATCCCCGCGCCCACGCCCGCCTTCGTCGCAGCCTGCAGGAGACAGAGCGTCAGAGCGCCGCCTGCGACGCCGCCCGCCGTCACGCCTGACCGCAGCCACGTACACAGGCAGGCGACGGCGAACTTTCATCCAAGCAATTCATAATTCATAGAGCCTAAACCGGACGGGCGGAAAATCAATCCGGACAGCTCGTTACCCACACAGGCATCGAAACCCCCTGGGCTAATCCGATCAAAATTCCCAATCACTTATCCGGCCGACGAATCAATCCAGTGTCTTCAGAAGAGCAAGCAGACGCACAGGCACAGCGAACACAGCGTCACACAACTTGACAAGCAACTGCAGGCGGCAAAAGGCCATGCACAGCTGCCAGTCCCATGGATACGTGCGCAACACTGGACTTCCGTCGCACTTGCTTTAACCGGATCGGTGACAGCGGGGGGGGGGGGGGGTGTAGGTGGGAGGGGAGAGTTGGGGACTGTGACGGGGAAGGGGTGAGGGGGTAGGTGGGAGGGGAGAGTGTGACGGGGAAGGGTTTGTGAGGGAAGGAGGGAGGGGGGAGGGAATTTGTGAAGAGGGAGGGAGAAGAGGGAGGGAGACTTGGGGACTGTTAAGGGGTGGAGGAGAAAGTTGGGGTCTGTGAGGGAGGAGGATTGGGGTCTGGGAAGGGGTCTGTGAGGGGGGAGGAGGGGTCTATGAGGGGGAATATTGGGGTCTGTGAGGGGGGAGGAGGGGCTTGTGAGGGATTGAGAAGGTGTCTTTGTGGGAGGGAGGACTGGGGTCTGAGAAAGGGGAATATTGGGGTCTGTGAGGGAGGGAGAAGGGGCTTGTGAGGGAGGGAGGAGGGGTCCTGTGAGGGTGGGTCTATGAGGGGGAATATTGGGGTCTGTGATGGGGGGAAGGAGGGGCTTCTGAGGGAGTGAGGAGGGGCTTGTGAGAGAGGGAGGAGGGGTCTGTGAGGGAGGGAGGAGGGGTCTGTGAGTGGGGAAGAAGAAAGTTGGGGTCTGTGAGGGAGAAGGGAATTGCGTGGGTAGAGGGTAGAGCTGGGGTCCATATGATGCAGGGTAGAGTTCCTATGAGCGAACTGGGGTCCCTATGAGGATGGGCGAACTGGGGTCCCTATGAAGAAGGACGAACTGGGGTCCCTATGAGGGGGAAATTGGGGCCATAAGGGAGGTGAGTACGTCGTGGTTACTATGAGGGTCTGTGAAGGCATTTGTGTGTTGACCTAGATTGACCTCCGTCGGTCATGCATAAGGTATGATTTGCGAATCATCTGCAGTGTGGAATTCAGTGCCGTATAGTGTGTGTGTGTGTGAGAGGGAGAGGGAGAGGGAGAGGGAGAGGAGAGGGAGGGAGAGGGAGAGGGGAGAAGGAGAAGGAGAAGGAGAAGGAGAAGGAGAAGGAGAGAGGAGAGGAGAAGAGGGAGAGAGAGAGGGAGAAGGGAGAGGGAGAGGGAAGGAGGGAAAGGGAGGAGAGAAGAGAGGAGAAAGAAAAGAAGAGAAAGAGAGGAGAAGGGAAAGAAGGGGAGAGACGAGAGAGGGAGAGGGAGAGGGAGAGAGGGAGGAGAGGAGAAGGAGAAGGAGAAGGAGAGGGAGAGGGAGAGGGAGAGGCGAGAGAGAGGGAGAGAGAGGAGAGGGAGAAGGAGAAGAAAGGAGAAAGAGAGAGGAGGAGAGGGAAAGGAGAGAGAGGGAGAGAGGAGAGAGAAGAGAAGAGAGAGAGAAGAGGAGAGGGGAGACGAGAGAGGAGAGAGGAGAGAGAGAGAGAGAGAGAGAGAGAGAGAGAGAGAGAGAGAGAGAGAGAGAGAGAGAGAGAGAGAGAGAGAGAGAGAGAGAGAGAGAGAGGGAGGGAGAGAGAGGGAGAGGGAGTGAGGGAGAGAGGGAGAGGGAGAGGAGAGGGGAGAGAGAGAGAGAGAGAGGAGAGAGGAAAGAGAGAAAGAGAAGAGAGAGAGAGAAAGAGAGAAAGAGAGAAAGAGAACAGAGAGAGAGAGAGAGTAAGAGAGAGAGAGAGAGAGAGAGAGAGAGAGAGAGAGAGAGAGAGAGAGAGAGAGAGAGAGAGAGAGAGAGGAGAGAGAGAGAATGGGAGAGGGAGAGGAAGAGAGAGGGGGAGGAGAGAGACGGGGAGAGAGTGAGGGGAGAGAGAGGGGGGAGGGAGGGAGGGGAGGGAGGGAGGGAGGGGAGGGAGGGAGGGAGGGAGCGGAGGGAGAGGAAGAGTAGAGAGAGAGAGAGAAGCGAGAGATGAGAGAGAGAGAGAGAGAGAGAGAGAGATGAGAGAGAGGAAGATAGAATAGATCAGATAGGATAGATAGATATAGAGAGACGAGAGCGAGATGAGAGAGAGAGAGGGGAGAGGTAGAGAGGAGAAGAGAGAGAGAGAGAGAGATAGAGAGAGAGAGGAGGAGTGAGAGAGAGGAGAGAGAGGGAGAGAGGGATAGGAGAGGAGAGAGGGAGATCGGGGGAGACGGAGAGGGAGAGAGAGAGAGAGAGGGGAGAGAAGAGAGATAGAGAGGGGAGAGAAGAGAGAGAGGGAGAGAGAGAGAGAGAGGGGACCTTCGAGAGATGAGCAAGAGGTGGAGAGAGAGAGAGGAAGAGAGAGAGAGAGAGGAGAGAGAGAAGGAGAGATAGAGGAGAGAGAGAGCAGAGAGAGATGAGATAGAGATGGAGAGAGAGAGGAAGAGAGAAGAAGGGATATATATTACTATATTATATATATTACTTACATGTATATATATATAATATATATATACTATAATATATATATATATATGTAATATTTATATATTATATATTATAAATATATTTATATATATAATATATGTATATATATATATATATATATTATATAGAGAGAGAGAGAGAGAGAGAAGAGAGAGAGAGAGAGGAGAGAGAAAGAGAAAGAGAAAAGAGAGAGAGAGAGAAGAGAGCGAGAGAGAGAAGAGAGAGAAGAGAGAGAGAGAGAGAGAGAGAGAGAGAGAAAGAGATGAGAGAAAGAAAGGAGAAACGATGTAATGAGTATGAAGTAAATGTGTATACACTTTATCCTATCTGCGTATGTACATCTCGACTGCGCAATATTGTTACGTATGTATGTTATGCGTGTGTGGAATATGCGGCACCAGATCTATATCCGAACGTATTAAACCAGATATACACGTAAATAAACCGCTTACGATAATGCATATCCATTCAGTCTCATACCGCACATTCTTAGTCTCTGTTCGTACACAATGTGTGGTGTGTTTATGTGTGCATTTTGTGTTATGTGTTGTGTTGATTGATGCTTTTGCCTGTGGGTGTGAATGTAATTGCAAAAGGTGTGTCTGTATGTTAATGTGCACATATGTATGTTTATAGATGAATGTATGTCTGTATGTGAGTGTGTCTTTGGAATGTGTGCGTATGAAGAATGCGATGTGTGTGTGTGTTGTGATGTGTGTGTGTGTGGTTGTTTAGGCTCTCTCGCGAACTAGCTGAGTCAGATTTCTTTGTAATCCGAGAATCAGAAATTAGTAGCTGCTGTGTGTACTCTGCGTGTGTGTGCCGTGTGTGTGTGGGTGCGTGTGCAGTGTTGTGTGCGTGTATGTGTCGCGTGTTGTGTGTGTGTGTGTGTGTGTGTTGTGTGTGTGGTGTGTGTGTGCGTGTGCGTTTTGTTCTCCCTGTATCTATTCATATACGTTAATAACATTAAACAATAAAACAATCCTTACAATACAAAAAATATAAACAAACCTTGTATATAAAAAAATCACCACCCATATTCCAAACAAACAAACAACAACTCAAAAAACCATCTCTCCTCCCCCCCCCCAAAAAAAAAAAAATCATAACAAGAACAGAAAAAATNATCTAATATACTAAATACTATATTATATGTACATATTAATACTATAATATAT
>NW_020871881.1:183811-186311 GCF_003789085.1 Penaeus vannamei
AGAAATGCCCTCAAAAAAAAGGTCAGAGTAGCGTCTATTCTTCTCTGATGCTCGTGAAAAATGCAAAATTGCATGACTCCGCGTGTTGCAGGTTGACGAAAACTTCCCTCGAATTATTGTGATTAAACTTCACTTCCAGATAGTCTTTTTCACCATTGAAGTGTGTGTGTGGGGGGGGAGGGTATGAAGGAGGGAACTTATGTCTTGAAAAAAAAACATTTGAAAAGAAATATCAGTGGGAACTCCCCATAAGAACAAAAGAAAAAAATGTATATAATACAAAAATCAAATCCATTCCAGGTCAAGATTCCCTATCCGAGGCACCACAAGGGAACACCCAGACGAGTGGAGATAAAACCTCCAGGCAACATCCACTCATCCGGCGAACCGACCCTCGTGACGACGGGACAGAACCCCCACCAGCTTCCCTCTTACATGCTGAGACTCTCGAACAGGCCCTCGAGGTCATCGGGCACGTTGGTCATCATCAGGCCAACGAGTTCATTGACGTCTCCTTCGAAGCCGCTCTCGGATGCGTATTTGCGGAAGTCCTCCTTCATGCACATTGTCATCTGGAAGAGGAGAAGGTGTGTAAGGAGAGAGGGAAAAAAAGACGATTCATAAAGTGATTCATTGCTGGAACATGGATTTTGCGTGTGTGTGTGTTCGTGTTTGTGTGTGTGTGTGTGTGTGTGTGTGTGTGTGTGTGTGTGTGTGTGTGTGTGTGTTTGTGTGTGTGTGTTTGTGTGTTTGTGTGTGTGTGTGTGTGTGTGTGTGTGTGTGTGTGTGTGTGTGTGTGTGTGTGTGTGTGTGTGTGTGTGTGTGTATGGTGGAAGCAAAAGGTTTATTTACCCTCTTCAAGCCACAGCACTTCATGAAGCCCATGGTGGTTCCCATCTCTTCCATGAATGGGTGCTTGACCTTATCCACGGGCAAGCACTGGCTGAATTTCTGGCACATGTCAATGGCCATCTTGAAGTCTGTCTTGAGGGTGTCAGAGACTGTCATCGCGTCAACTTCCTGTCTGAACTTCTCGTAGTTTGGTTTCTTGTCTTCAGTAATCTGCAATTAAAGGTGATAATCACTATTATTTTTGTTGTTGTTTTTTTAGTAATTTCGACCTGTTTTCATTTGAATATCTACTCATTATCCATTACACAATGTAAAATCTCACTGAGAATCAACCACATCTGCCGAATGCTTGGGGAAAACCTCATCATTTTTGTTGTAATTCGGTCCGAAAAAAATCATGTGCGGATATTACTTACGTAGTCGAGTTTCCGGAGAGCACAGGTGATGTTGCTGATCTTTTTCGTCATTTCTTCCTTCAGTTCCTCAACCTTCTCGGCGCCGATGGAACGTCTCTGTCAAAGAAAATGTTTCGAGTGAGGGCTTATCACAGAAAACGTAAAACCTATTTTAAGGAGTAACTCGTGAAAATAATAAAATGTTTCGAGTAAGGGCTTATCACAGAAAACGTAAATCTTATTTTAAGGAGTAACTCGTGAAAATAATAAAATGTTTCGAGTAAAGGCTTATCACAGAAAACGTAAATCTTATTTTAAGGAGTAACTCATGAAAATGATCTACGTAACTTACCATTCTATGAAGACCGCTTGGGTGTCCCATTCCATGTCGGAAAGGAACGGGAATGATATTTGGCCCGCGGGTAATATCAGCCTATAAAGAGAAAAATAAAAGAAATACAGATCCCTATAGAGTGGAATCGATATATATTAGGTTGGATATAATATCAGCCTGTAAAGAGAGAAAAAATAAAAATACAGATCCTATGAGTGGATCAAATAGAAAAAAAAATAAATCAAACATAAATAAAAAGGAAATAAACAACGACCAAGAACATCAACAAAATATCTCAACACAGACATCAATAAAAAAAAAATAAAAAAAGATAACAATAATAATAACTAAATAAATAAACAACAACAATAACAACTAAATAAATTACCAAGAATTAAACAATTTACCAACATCGTGGGTGGCGTGCAATGGCTTCATGTTATCATGTCTTGACGGTCTCCTCGCCCACGCAGCCTTTCAGGGCCTTTGGGGGATAATGGGCTTGATTAATTAGGGTAATTAGTGGGATTGAGTAATTAGGGTAATAATAGTGGGGATTAATTGGTTAGGGGTAATTAATGGTTGATTTAGGGGTAATTAGTGGGATTGAGCTGTTTGGGTGTGATTAATGGATTAGGGGATAGGTTGATTATTAGGGGTTGGTTATTAGGGACTCATGGGTTAGTGGGATTAATTGGAGGGTAATTAATGGATTAATTAGGGTGATTAATGGGATTAATTGGTTAGGGTTTAGTTGTTAATTAAATTAATGGGATTAGTTGACTAGGGTGATTAGTGGAATTAGTTAATTAGGGTAATTAGTGGGATTCATTTTTGGGGTGGAAATTATCTTTTTGAGACAGGGAAGTTGTGACAATGATTGGGTTTGTTTATACTGTAATTATGAAAGGAAATTATG
>NW_020871881.1:196311-198811 GCF_003789085.1 Penaeus vannamei
ACAAAAAAGAAAGAGAGAGAAAAAAGAAAGAAAGAGAAAGAAAGAGAGCAAGATAAAAAGAAAGAAAGAAAGAGAAAAAGAAAGAAAAAAGAGAGAGAAAGAAAGAAAAGGAAAGAGAAAGAAAGAAAGAGAAAGAGAGAAACAAAGAGGACGAGAGAATGTTAAAAGTCGTCTCCTTTAGCCCAGAAGACAGCGGACAAATTTCTCTAGAAGGGTTTGAGATCCTCCTTGAGAATCCTCTTTGACTGACGGAACCTCCCACCCCTCCTTCTTCTCTTTACTCCTTCTTCCTCTTCCTCTTTCGCCCTCTTTCAAGCTCTATCCTCCTCGCTTTGTTAATTCCTCACTCTTCCTTTACTCTTCATTATTTGTCCTCCTTTTCCTCCTCCTCCTTCCATCTTTATCTCTTCCTCCTTCTTCTCCTCTTGTCCTCTCCTTCTATCATCATCTCTCCCTCTTCATCGCCCTTTGCTGCAACTCCTTCTCCCCTCCACTCTCCCTCGTCCCTTACTGCTTCTTTCCTTCCATGCATCCTCCCAACCTCCCTCACCTCCTCCTCTTCCCTTTCTCTCCTGCTCCCTTTCTGAATCTCTCCTACCCCTCCTTCCCTTTCCCATTCTATTCTAACTCTTCCTCATCTCCCTCCCTCTCCATACCCTCCCTCCCTTCCTCTTCCCCTCCCCCTCCTCCCTTCTTCCCTCCCCTCTCCCCCTCCTCCCTTCTTCCCTCCCCTCCTCCCTCTCTCCTCTCTCTCCCTACCCCTCCTCCCTCTTCGCTCCTTCCTCCCTTCTCCTCCCACCCTACCCTACTTCCCCCTCCTCTCCTTCCTTCCTTCCCCCTCCTTCTCCCTTGCCTCTTTCCTCCCCCTCCCTCCCTTCCAGCTCTCCCTCTACCCCTTCCTTCTACTTGAGCAGGGGAGGGGGTAAGGAGGAGGAAGGGGGGGGGAGGTAGGCAGATAATAATAATAAAATAATAACGATATTAATAGCAATAGGAATGATGGCAATGATGGACTAAACATCAGCAAGAACAATGATAATAATAATGATAATAATCATAATGAAAATTAAAATGATAACAATAATAGCAACAACAAAACAACGATAATACTGATAACAACAATAACAACAATGATAAAAATTAATAGTAATAACAATAGTAATGATAATGATAATAATAACAATGATAATAAAAACAATGATAATGATTATGATAAGTATAATGATAATAAGACCAACAATGATGTTCATAATAATAATGATTATAATAAAAACAATAATAATAATAATAATAATAATAATGATAACAGTGATAATAATGATTTTCATAATTATAACAGTAGTGCTTACAACAATAATATAAAAAACAATAACAATGATAATAATAACGATACTGATTATGAAAATATAATTATAATGATAATGAAGATGATAATGATAAAATAACCATAGTAATATTAGTAATAATGATAATGGTGATAATTATATTAATAATGATAATAAGAACATCATTACTTACAATAATAATGATGATGAAAAGAAAGGTAATAATCATAATGATGATGATGACAACAATCATATTGATAAGGATCATTATAATAACATCAATTATAATGATAATGATAATTCTTCTTGAGGTTTGTTGCCAAATTACAGATGAATTACGTAAATATATACAGATTATCACTTTTCTTTAGCTTTTTATTTACAGAACCCGATTATAAATATTTTTTCATCATCATTTGTTATACACTTCATGTACGTCCCTATAACTGCCAACAGAATATTGACTAATCATTTATAACGAAACTCCACATAGACGCTTCCTTCTCTCTCTCTCTCCTTTCCTTTTGTGGCTTCCATTATTTTCTATCACTTTATTTTATTTTCAGATTCAGTTATTAGTAATGTAATGATGCCAGTAGCTATGTCAAGATTCCAATGAAGTGTAGGCCTGAAAGACATTTTCCGTGATATAAAGCTCTATCTAATTTGAAATCTCTTTTCAAATTGTTCTATAACCCCCCCCCCCCCTTCTCAAGTAAATCCGTTAATAAAGCCTGTGTCATCAATTCCGGAATAAATTTGAGAGTAGATAAGGGTAGATAAGGGTAAATTTATTATTTTTATACTTACAAAATTCCAATTACACTGATCATAACTAAACGAAAATATTACTGACAGGTTAATATTTTCGCCTACTGATGACTTTGCGTCAATTCCCATACCCTTCATGGCGTGTAAACTGTTATTACTGTAATCACGATCATTAAAAAATTCATCTTTGGTATTTTTTCTAATATTTCCGCAAAACGGATCGAGATGATTTTGGCATCGCTGGATTCCTCTCACTCTCTAGTTTCCAAATATATAGAAATCATTGCGTGGAAACATGAATCACTATGAGTCACTACATTGCTTGATAATAATAATAATGATGATAATGATAATAATAATGATAATAATAATGATAATGATGATGATGATGGTGATGATGATGA
>NW_020871881.1:201311-205420 GCF_003789085.1 Penaeus vannamei
GTTTGTTATATCCTTCATATACTTCGATATAACTGCAGGCAAAATACTGATTAATAATTTATAACGAAACGAATATAAAAGTGTCCTCTCTCTCCTTTCCTTTTGTGGCTTCCATGTTTTTATCATTTTGTCATTTCATTTGCAGATTCAGTTATCATTAATGTAACGATGCCAAAGTGTAAAAATTCCAATGATTCCTAAAAGATTTATTTCCTCATGATATCCTGTAGAGCACAATTTATTTTGAAATCTCATTTTTCAAATTGCTCCCCCCCACAAAATAAATAAATAAATAAATGAATAAATGAAAACAAAAATCACTATTAACAAAGTTTGTGACATCAATTCCGGGACAGATTTGAGAGTAGATAAGGGTAGATAGAAAGTGTGGATAGATCATTCAAGTAAAGAAACGAATGTAAACTATCCAGTATTTGACACGGAGATGTGTTCTTTTTTGACATTTATATAAATCTCGATCCGTATATATATTTTACAATTACTCACTTTTTTTTATAAGGCATTTGTTTGACATTTCTATTATATGGGAAAGGAAAACTTCGTTATTATTACTATTCTTGACAAAATTTTAAGTAAATTAATAAATAACAAGTAAAGAATTACTGACATATTAATATTTTTATCTACTGACGACTTTACGTCGATTTCCATACTCCTCATAATATTAATAATAATAATAATAATAATAATAACAACAACAGCAACAATAACAACAACAACAACAATGAAAATGATAATAAAAACAGTAACGAAAGTAATAGCAATAACAATAATAATCATGGTGATAATAAGAAAATGATAATGATAACAAGAATAACATGAATGGCAAAAGTGTTGAATATCAAATAATGATAATAGTAATAAAAACAATAATGATAATAATAATAATAATAATAATAATGATAAAAACAATAATGATGATAATAATAAGAACGATAATAATAGCAATAAAAACAGTGATGATGATAATAAGAAAATAATGAAAACAATGATAATTACAAAACAATAATATTAATAATAATGATGATGATGTAGATGGAGATGGTAGTAATAGTTGTAGCAATAATCATAACAATGATAACAATGAAAGTACTACTAATAATTATGATAATAATAACAACGACAAGAATGATAACGATGAAAAGAAAGATAATCATAATGTTAATAGTAACAATTATAATGAAAATTACAATAACATCAATAATAACAATAATGATAATTCTTTGGAGGTTTGTTGCCAAATTACTAGTACAGGGTGCTTAACGTAAATATATACAGATCATCATTTTTCTTTTAATTGTTTGTTTCAGAACCCGACATATATATTCATTTATCGTCATTTGTTTGTTATACCCTTCGTATACATCGCTATAACTACCGACGGAATACTGATAAATCATTTATAACGAAACTCGACATAAACGTGTCCTTCTATCTTCTATGTTTTCTATCACGTATGTATATATTTTTTTTTCACTTACTTTTATTCACAAGACATTTACATTTGGTCACCTCTATAATATTATAACAAGAAAAGAATACTATAATTGTTATTACTACTCTTTATTTCATTTGAAAATTTTGAAGGTTTGTTTTTAACTAATTACATTACTGTTGATAGATTTATATATTTATCTACTGATGACTTTGCGTCGATTCCTATACCCTTCATGGTGTGAGAACTGTTACTATTGTTATTACGATGATTAAAAACCTTTGTATCTTTGGATTTTTTTTTATATTTCCGCAAAACCGGATCGTGGTGATATCGCTAGATATTCTCTAGTTTCCAAATATATAAAACAAATATTGAAACATGAATCAGTCACTACATTGTCTGATAATAATAATAATATGATAAATAATGATAATAATAATAATAATAATAATGTTAATGATGATGATAATGATAATAATAATTAACAATAATAATAATGATAATAATAATAATAATAATAATAATAATAATAATAATAATAATAATAATAATAATAATAATAATAATAATAATAATAATAATAACAAAACAGCAACAGCAACAGCAACAACAAAGATGATGATAATAATAATAATAACAATAATAATAATAAAAATAATAATAATGATAATGACAGTAATAGCAATAAGAACAATAATCATGATGATATTAAGAAATGATGATAATGATATGATAACAACAATGATAATATTAATTACAATAATGTTGAATATCAATAATAACAATAGTAATAGTAATAATAATAATGGTAATACTAATAATAATGATAATACTGATAATAATAATAATAATACTGATAATAATAAAAATGATAATGATATTAAAAAGACAACAACAAAATAATAATAACAATAATAATAGCAATTATAATAATAATGGCAATGATAATAACAACAACAACAATAACAATAATAATAACAACAATGATAATGTTAATAAAAGTGGCCAGTTATGAAAGACAGAAAGAGAGGGGGAATAAAGCAATAAAGGATGGGAAGGGAAGACAGGAGCTAACAAAGAATCCCTGATAAGTCGTAGATGTACAGGGAAGTGATACGAAGCGAGAGACGGACAGACAGGCAGATAAAGCAGAGACAGGCAGAGAGAGAAACAGACAGAGATAAAACAAAGACAGAGAGAGGGAGACAGAAGTGTGTGAGACGAAGCGATAGATAAAAGGGAGAGACGGACAGACAGGCAGATAAAGCAGAGACAGGCAGAGAGAGAAACAGACAGAGATAAAACAAAGACAGAGAGAGAGGGAGACAGAAGTGTGTGAGACGAAGCGAGAGATAAAAGGAGAGACGGACAGACAGGCAGATAAAGCAGAGACAGGCAGAGAGAAAAACAGACAGAGATAAAACAAAGACAGAGAGAGAGGCAGACAGAAGAGTGTGAGACGAAGCGAGAGATAAAAGGAGGGACGGACAGACAGGCAGATAAAACAGAGACAGGCAGAGAGAGAGACAGACATACAGAGATAAAACAAAGACAGAGAGAGAGAGAGGCAGACAGAAGTGAGTGGGAAGGAGCGAGAGATAAAAGGAGAGACAGACAGGCAGATAAAACAGAGACAGGCAGAGAGAGAAACATACAGAGATAAAACAAAGACAGATAGAGAGGCAGACAGAGTGTGTGAAGACGAAGCAGAGATAAAAGGGAGAGACAGGCAGAGAGAGAGACAGACCAGACAGGGAGTAAACGCAAGACAGACAGAGAGAGAGGGCAGAAAAGAAGTGAGTGAGAAAGGAAAAGAGCAGATAAAACAAGAAGCAGACAAAGAGGCAGACCAAACAGAGATAGGCACATAGAGAGAGAGACAACAGAACAAAGATAGACAGATCGATTGGAAACAGGGACAGAGACAGAACATAGATTGAACAGAAAATTAGAGACAAAGAGACAGAAATAGAGACAGAGATAGACAGACAAATTGATAGAAACAGAGGCAGAGGGAGATATAATGACAGATGAAATAGACAGACAGATAGATAGATAGATAGAGAGAAACAGACTGATAGGAAAATAAACATATGTAAAGTCAGACCAAACAGAAGGAGAGAAACAGGCAGGAGAGAAACAGAGGAGGACTGAGTGAGTGACAAAAGAGAGAAGGAAGAGAGAGAAAGAGAAAGAGATCGAAACGAGAGAAGACGAAGAGAAGAGAAGAAAAAAAAAAAAAAATGGCAAGAAAGAAAAGAAAAGAAGAAAAAAAGCTATAGATAGGGGAAAAGGTGAGCCGGCTTTATGAGCCAGACAGAGGAGGTGAGAGAAGAAGAAGAAAAGAAAAAGAAGAAGAAGGAGGAGGAGGAGGAGAAGGAGAAAGAGGAGAGAAGTAGGAAGAAGAAAGGAGAGGATGAGGAGGAGGAGGGAGGAGGAGAGAGAGAGGCAGAGATAAGAGAAGGGAAGGAGGAGGAGGGAGGAAGGAGGGTGGGAGAGATGGCCACGTACCCAGACGACTCGAATGACCTTGCAAGGCCGCCAAAAGGGGATCTTGGAAGCTGGCCAGGTCTGTGTCTGTGGAGGAGATGCAGTCTAGGATGTCTGGCAAGGAAAGGGAGGGAAATGCACAGGGTGAGAGGGGCGGAAT
>NW_020871881.1:206514-211514 GCF_003789085.1 Penaeus vannamei
GAGGAGAGAGAGAGCGGAAAGACAAAAATAGAAAAAAGTCTTTGGCTGTTACAACATGGCAGATGTTTGTGTTTACTGTGTCAGCTCCACACGTCTTCAAGATTGTTGCCTCGTCTCCCGAGAAGGCGCTGAAGGAATCGCACGTCGGAGGAGGAGGGAGGAGGGGGGGGGGCGATGATGACGTCGACAGGAACTATTGATGACGTCACGAAGCAAACGAGTCGATGGAGTATGCAGGCCGTGACGTCACTGCATTATTGACCCGTCGATAGGTTTCTACGGACTCGAATGGGAGGAATCGGAAGGAATACCGAATTTGTGAATGAATTAGTGAAAAGAAGAGAAACAAATAGTATTCATATCATTTTTTTTCATTTATCTAAGTATCTTTCATGCTTTATTGGCCTATTTATCAATTTCTCCAGTCTTCCTATATCCATTCTTCTCCCTATATCTATTACAACCAACACTGTATCTCTTCCTTGCCTATTGAATAAACTACTAATAGCGACAACAAGGCCAGATCGTCACTAAGGGATGCTGTTGTTTGCACTTCTGACAATGCTAGCCGACTAAGCCTGCTGGCACTAGCTGGCACTGCCTGGCCCTCATCCATCACAGATGTCACTCCCCTTGACCCCCCCCCCCACCATCCCCTACCCCCTCAGTACATGCCCCAACCTCGCTACGCTCGTGTATGTGCTGTACTTCTCTGTGCTAGCTTTGGTGCTGTAATAGAGAGAGAGAGAGAGGGAGGAATATTTCGACTTCGAGGCTGAAGAACACGGGTTTAAATATACATGTGAGGGGGTCTGCGTGGCGGCTGTTTTGTCCCTTCGCTGGAAAATAGGGATTCTTGTGTGTGTTTTGGATGGTGAGAGAGAGAAAGGAGAGAGGAAGTTGATAGAGGGAGAAAGGGAGAGAGAAAAGAGAGAGAGAGAGAGAGAGAGAGAGAGAGAGAGAGAAGAGAGAGAGAGAGAGAGAGAGAGAGAGAGAGAGAGAGAGAGAGAGAGAGAGAGAGAGAGAGAGAGAGAGAGAGAGAGAGAGAGAGAGAGAGAGAGAGAGAGAGAGAGAGAGAGAGAGAGAGAGAGAGAGAGAGAGAGAGAGAGAGAGAGAGAGAGAGAGAGAGAGGAGAGAGAGAGAGAGAGAGAGGGGGGGGGGGGTGAGAGGAAAAACAGAAACAGAGACATACATACAGACAAACAAACCGAGAGAAAGAAATTCAGAAATCGAAGAATGAATACAGTGGAGAAGAAATAAAGGGCGACGGGAAGGAGAGGAAACAAAAAGCACGAGAAAAAGTAAAAGAAGAGAAAAAGAAAACGTTAAAGAAGAAAAAGAGGTAAAAGAAATGAGAAGTGAAGAAAACGACGAAATAAAATAATGATGATAAGACGAAATAAAAAAAAGATAAAAGAATAGAATTAAGTAACAGAGAAGAAAAAGAAGAAGAGAAAGAAGGAGAATTAAAGAAGAATAAGAAGAATAAGAAAGAAGAAGAAATAAAGGAATAATTAGAACAGAAACTACAGCCAATAAAAAAAAAAAAGATTATAAGAAAAATGAGACTCAGAATTTGGGAAACAGACACATAAAGAAAAGAGAAGATATCAGAGGGCAGGAGTGGATAGTAGTAATAACAGAATTAATAGTAGTTGTAGTAGTAGTAGTAGTAGAAGTAGTAGCAGTAGTGGTAGTAGTAATAATAGTTTGTGATAGTAAGTAACAGTAGTAGAAGTAGTGGTAGTAGTAATAATAGCTGGAGTATTAGTAGAAGCAATAGCAGTAGAGAGAGAGAGAGAGAGAGAGAGAGAGAGAGAGAGAGAGAGAGAGAGAGAGAGAGAGAGAGAGAAGAGAGAGAGAGAGAGAGAGAGAGAGAGAGAGAGAGAGAGAGAGAGAGAGAGAGAGAGAGAGAGAGAGAGGAGAGCGGAAGGGAGAGAGATAGATAGATAGAGAGAGAGAGAGAGGAGAGAGAGGATAGATAGAAGATAGATAGATAGATAGATAGAGAGAGAAGTGAGCACAATAAGAGAACAAGAGAGCCATGTATATGTACCTATACACAAACGCGTTTATATATTTGTGTACCAACGTGCTTACGTGTATCTACAACTACGTATACGCTTACATATATACAAGAATATTCCTGTAAGTATATCTGCGTATATGTTTACGTATATACAAGAATATTTATGTAAGTATATCTTTATATATATTTACGTATATGCAAAAAAAACATTTACGTACATATACATGTGCGTATGTGCGTGTGTGCGTGTGTGTGGAGAAGCGTGAGGGCCTCCCCTAGCTAATCCATCTAAACTGGCACCACCACACCACAGCCTCCCCGCCCCAGAATCTCCTGCGTCCACCGCGCCAGTGCTGTGGTACTCTCTCGCTGTGGTAGTCTGAGTGGGGTTCTTATATCACGTGGTGGGTTGTTGGGGGTCGTTGGGGTTGTTGGGGTTGTCAGAGGGGGTTTTTGGGGGAGAGTGGGGGATGGGGGAGGGGAGAGAGGGTAAGGGTGTGGTTCTCGCTTTGACGGAAGTTGGGTGAGTTTTGTGTGGTGGAGGTGGTGTGTTTTTTTGGTGTTTGTGTGGTTGTGGTTTGTTTGTGGCTGTGTTTGTGTGTGGTTTGTTTGTTTTGTGTGGTTTTGTGTTTGTGTGTGGTTGAAATGTGTGTTTGTGTTTGTGTGTGGTTGTGTTTGTGTGTGGTTGTGTACGAATGGTGACGTTTTTAGTTCCCAGAGAACGTGATATTTTGATATGGTGATATAGATGTTTATATCCTTAATGATAATAATTATGGTGATATTGATAGACAATATAGTGTTCAAAAAGTGTATAAGGGCATCGAAAATTATGGTGATATCACAGCGTTTGAATGATTTATAAAGATTGTATTTTTTTTTCGCAAAGCAAATTAACTTATAAAAATGTACAGACAACAACACAAGAATCGCAAACAAAAATGTGAAATTAACTAAAAGGAAAATAGAAAACAAATTTAGAAAAAATAATACATACAAGGGATTCCTACATCACTGTCGTTATTACATTATCATTATCATTACCATCATCATCATCATCATCATTATTATCATTATTGCTATTACTAACATTCTCATTATCATTATGATTATTGTCATCGCTATTTTTGTACTACCGCAATTCATCTTATATTATCATTATTTTCATTATCATATCATTATCATACCATTTTCATTATTTCTATCATTATTATCATCATTATCATTACTATTATTATTATTATTATCATCATTATTATTATTATTATTATCATTATTATTATTATATTATATTATTATCATTATCATTATTATTATTATCATATCATCATTATTAGTATCAGTATTAGTATTATCATTCTTCTTCTTATTATTATTATAATTAGTAGTATTAGTATTAGTATATTAATTGTTATCATTATTATCATTATTCTTATTATTATTATTATTATTATTATTATTATTATTATTATTATTATTATTATTATTATTATTATATTTTATATTATTATTATTATTATTATATGATTCATCATTATCATTATTATCATTAATTATCATTATTATTATATTATTATTATTATTATTATTATTATTATTATTATTATTATTATTATTATTATTATTATTATTATTATTATTATTATTATTATTATCATTATATTATTAATTATTAATTATTATTATTATTATTTATTATATTATTATTATTATTATTATTATTATCATTATTATTATTATTATTATATAATTTATTATTATTGTTATTGTTATTATGATTATCATTATTATCATTACCATTATCATTATTATCATTATTGTATTATTATTTTATTTGTTATTATTATGTTTTTTGTTTATTATTATCAATTATCATTATTATCATTACTACTACTACTACTATTGCTGTTGTTATTATTATCATTTATCATTGTTGGTCGTTGTTGTTATCATTATTATCAAATCATTATCATTTATTTATTTGTGATAATGATAATATGTTATCCATCCATTATTATCATCATTATTATCATTATCATTTACACTAGCATAACAGTAATAATAATAATAGAAAAAAAAATATATCAATTTTAGTGATATTAATCATCATTAATTAGTAATTATTATTACTATCATTGACATCACTCTTAATATTAATATAACTATTCATTATCATTATCATTAATTTTTACGATAATTATTATCTTTATCATTATAATCAATATCGTCAATACCAAATGTCATTGTTACTATTACCATTAACATTGTAATCACTGTTATTGATGTTATTGTTATTATTATGATCAATATTATCATCATTATTCGCCATTGTTATCATTATCACTATCATCATCATTGTTCTTGTTATCATTATCATTATCATATTTTTTATTCAATGATCATTGTCATTATTATTTCCATTATTCATTATTACTATTTGCATTGTTATTATCATCATAATCATTAACTATTAATTATTATCTTTATTATTATATCATCTTTATTATCATTACTATTATTATTGCTTTATTATTATAATATCTTTAATTATCATTATTATTTTATGTGTAGTTACTATCATCGTCGTTAACATAATTATTGCTGTTCTTGTTGTTATTATCATTCTAATAGCATTTCATTATCATTGTCATTATGATTATTATAATTATTATCATTATTGTTATTGTTATCATCGTCATTATTTATCTTATTTCTATCATTGTTATTATTATCCTTGTTATCATTATCTTATCATCTTATCTTTTTTTCATTGTTAATTTCATTTTATCATTATCACCATTAATCATCATCATTCAGTATCATTATAATCATCGATATCATCTTTATCGTCAATACTATTCCTACTTTTACTACTACTATTATCATCACCATTGCTCTCATCGCCATCATTATCATTGTTTAAATTTTTCTCATTTTTTATTACTATATAATTTTCTTTCAACAGGTCTAC
>NW_020871881.1:244014-249590 GCF_003789085.1 Penaeus vannamei
TCGAAAAGAAAACGGGGAATTCAAAGTGAGACTATTATATTTCTATACACATTTCTTTATATATATTTTTCCCTTTTTTACCAACGAATATTTTTAGTAGCATCATCTATGTATATATTCTTCTGAGTGGAATAAAAGGAGAGCAATTGTGAAATAAGAGAAAGCATGATTTGACTTTATAAATATATCCTCTGGTTGGAAAATGATGATAATATTGATGAAGGGGATAGTATTAATAATGATGATGGCAATAACTAGCAATGGCAATAACTAGAATAATAATGATCAGGATATCAATAATATCGATGATAATGATGATGATAATAATAATGCTAATAAAACAGCTACAACAATAATAATGATGATGATAGAGGTAATAACAATTATAATAGTAATAATAATAAAAATAATGACAATAAGAATGACAATGATGATAGTAATAATCATAACAATAATAATAATAATAATAATAATAATTTCAATTATAATTATAATAATAACAACAACAATAATGATAATGATAAAATGATGATGAAAACAATGCAATATTACTAATAATAACACTAACAATAATGAAAATAACACTAACAATAACAATAATAATGGCAACAACACTAGTACCACTACCGCCAACAAACTCCTCCTACTAATAATAACAACACCAAAAAACAAACAACAACAACAACAAACCTACCATTGAGGACACTACTACCACTACCCCCACGACAACTCCTACTACTAATAACAACACCAAAAGACAAACAATAACAACAACAAACTTACCATTGAGGACACTACTACCACTACCACCACGACAACTCCTACTACTAATAGTAACAACACCAAAAAACAAACAACAACAAACCTACCATTGAGGACACTACTACCACTACCCCCACGACAACTCCTACTACTAATAACAACACCAAAAAACAAACAACAACAACAACAAACCTACCATTGAGGACACTAACGGTGACCGACGCCTCCTTCATGCCCTGGGGAGCGCAGATGTAGACACCGGAGTCCTGGGCTGTGACGTCGGGATGAATGCTGGTGGTGGAGGGTTGGTGGGTTGGTGGTGATGGTGACCCCCTCCCTCGAACCATCCCAGGACACCATCTAGAAGGCGTGGCGGGGTGTTAATTGGGGTTTGGGGGGGGGGGGTGTTTTGGGTATGGGGGGAGGGGGCGTGATGTTTTTTTTTCTTTCTTTGCTTTATTTCTTCTTTTTCATTGAGTAATGGTTTGTTTTGTTGAGTTCATGATCTTTGGGCACTATGAATAATTCTTAAAATAGGATTTTTATTTATTTATTTATTTTTATCGAGACAAGGAAACTTCAGATAGATAGGAATGTCACCAATGGTCAAACTAATGTGTGCTAAAATTATTGCTTAACTACAAAGGAGAAAGTTATCATAGCATCCCATAATCACATAAGATAGAGAAGTGAATGAGCAACGCACACATCAATGAAAAGTAGAAGGAGGAGGTTTGAGAAGAGGAGAAGAGGAGGAGTGAGGAGTGAGGAGAAGGAAAATCCTCATATATCAATGACTTTCAACACACTTTCCTGACAGCTGAAAGAGGCATATGAATCAGGCAACAGAATTATAATACAAAGCCACATGTCTCACAAAAAGAAAAAAAAAAGAAAAAAAATAAAATCAAAATACAACCACGAGCACCCCCTTCCAACCGCGAGGGTCCCACTCACCTTGTCCCTGTGATACCAGAAGAGGTGTTCCGGTGGCTCTGGACTGTCTGGTATGACACACGTGATGTTGAGGGGGGAGCCGAAATCCACATAGAGTTCTGGTGCTGGGGGAATGATGGCCTGGGGTTCTGTAGGGGGGGGAGGGGTTGTAGAGGTTTAGAAATAGGCCTATACATGTAGCTCATACTAAGAGACACGTGTAAGTAAGGAGAAACAGACACACGCGTATATGGATATATTCTTTGATCTGGTTAACGCAGAAAGAATGGAGGAGGGGGGGGGGTTGCCGAGGGTTAGATATAGGCCTATGAATGTAGCTCATACTAATAGATAAGTGTAAGTAAGGAGAAACACACACGGGCTGATAGGCACGTGTAAGGAAAAACGTACACACAGATATATTCTTTGATCTGGTAATGCAGGAGGAATGGTATACGTACACACAAACGAAGACACACAATATACACACACTCACATAAACAAACAGACAAGCAAACACACATACAAACAAGCAAGCACAAATAAACACTAAACACTTAAACACACACACACACACAAAAGCACAAACACACACCTCCCCCCACACACACAAACACATACACACACCTCCCCCCCACACACAAATACACCCCCTCCCCCCACACACAAATACATACACACACAGTCCCACACAAACATAAACACACACACACACCCTCCCCCCCCCCACACAATACATACACACACCCTCCCCCCACACACAAAATACAAGCACTCCTCCCCCCCCACACACAAATACATACATACAGCCACCCACACACACAAAAAAAAACATACACAACCCTCTAACACACGCACAAACATATAAACACACCCTCCTGCACACACACAAACACATACACACACCCTCCCGCCACACACACAAACACATACACACACCCTCCCACAAACACACACACACACCCTTCCACACACACCACACACACACTAACATACATTTCACCTTTAACACTCAGTTACACAGAGAAGAGGCCGTGAGAACAAGTATAAATCTTTTAGTGATAACTCCTCACGGGGCATAAGTATTAAATAGATTAATGTACTTTATCATACATTATACATTACAGGTAAGAGACTGTCCAAAGGTTAAAAAGCCGAGAATAAATTTATTTCTCCCTTGGGTGAGGGTTACCTCAGGGCGACCTTAGGTAAAAGTAATATATATATTTTTTTCTTCTCCTTCATGTGTGTTGTCTCTCTGTCTCTCTCGTTGTTCTCTCTCTTCTCTGTCTCTCTTTGTTTCTTTGTTTCTTTCTTCTCTCTCTCTCTCTCTCTCTCTCTCTCTCTCTCTCTCTCTCTCTCTCTCTCTCTCTCTCTCTCTCTCTCTCTCTCTCTCTCTCTTGTCTCTTTCTCTGTCTTTGTCTTCTGTCTCTTTTGTCTGTCTCTGTCTCTTGTCTGTCTCTGTCTCTTTGTCTGCTCTGTCTCTGTCTGTCTCTGTCTCTTTGTCTCTGTCTGTCTCTGTCTGTCTCTGTCTCTCTGTCTCTGTCTCTTTGTCTGTCTCTCCCTCTCCTCTTTTCTTTAATAATTCTTCATTTTCGCTGATGTACTACAATGCGATATGAGAGCAAAAAGGCCGTTGCATTAGCCTTGCTCACTTGCAATAACGAATACGCGAGAGTAATAAAAATGAGAACAAAAAGTAGGAGAGGGAAAGGGAAATGAAAAGAGAGATGGACAGATAGATTGATAGAGAGAGAAGAAAGGGAAGAGGAGAGAGAGAGAGAGAGAGGAGAGAGAGAGAGAGAGAGAGAGAGAGAGAGAGAGAGAAGAGAGAGAGAGAGAGAGAGAGAGAGAGAGAGAAGAGAAGGAGAGAGAGAGAGAGAGAGAGAGAAGAGGAGAGAGAGAGAGAGGAGAGAGAGAGAGAGAGAGAGAGAGAGAGAAGAGAGAGAGAGAGAGAGAGAGAGAGAGAGAGAGAGAGAGAGAGAGAGAGAGAGAGAGAAGAGAGAGAGAGGAGAGAGAGAGAGAGAGAGAAATTCGCTTAGCTAAGTAAATTAATGAACGAAATCCCTAATACATAAGCAATTATTTAGGCTAATGAGAACGTGTAAATAGTAATTTTCTCTCGATTCATTTTCCCGATAGGGACGCTGAAAATGTGATACATATTATCACGTATGCTCATGTATGTATGTCTTTATGAATACACAGCTATGTGTGCATCGGTCTGCCTGTATATCTATATATCTACGCATCTATCTATCATAACACACAAACAAAACGTACACGGCCCGCAGACACAAACAACACACATACACAGAGTGAGAGAAAGAGAAAAGAGAGAAGAGAAAGAGAGAGAAAGAGAAAGTGAGAGAGAGAGAGAAAGAGATAGAGAGAGAGAGAGAGAAGAGAGAGAGAGAGAGAGAGAGAGAGAGAGAGAGAGAGAGAGAGAGAGAGAGAGAGAGAGAGAGAGAGAGAGAGAGAGAGAGAGAGAGAGAGAGAGAGAGAGAGAGAGAGAGAAGAGAGAGAGAGAGAGAGAGAGAGAGAGAGAGAGAGAGAGAGAGAGAGAGAGAGAGAGAGAGAGAGAGAGAGAGAGAGAGAGAGAGAGAGAGAGAAGAGAGAGAGAGAGAGAGAGAGAGAGAGAGAGAGAGAGAGAGAGAGAGAGAGAGAGAGAGAGAGAAGAGAGGAGGAGAGCATGCAGCCGGTACAAATAAAAAATGTGAACATACAGTATGCCCAATATGCGTGTACACAACAGCTAAAGTAGTACATTGTAATCGATAAGCTCATTAATGGCTTCTGGATAGATTTCCGACGTGCATGAACACTTAACTGCCATTAGTTGCCATTAGCAGGGTATTTAATGGCTGTGCTTGCGTGCATAAGTAAGCCACGGTATGTAGCATATAGCCGGAAGTGGGAAAATTGACACTATGATTGGCAATGTGATGACAGACTTATTGACACTGCAATGATCTACTGCTATTGCCACAGTAATATATGAAGATATAGTGTAGGATTAGTAAACATTGGATATATGGTAAAACTTCCTTACAGGCAAAAAAGGGAAAATGTAGTAATAAAGATAAATACATTTTACTTATAAACAAATTCCTTAATTCACAGACTTAGTCACGACTACTATCCAGAATAAGACAATCAACAGAGAGAAAGAGAAAAGAGGAGAGAGAGAGGAAGAAGAGAAGGAGATAGAAGAGAGGGGAGAGGAGAGAAGAGAGAAAGAGAGAAGAGAGGAGGAGAGAGAGAGAGAGAGAGAGAGAGGAGAAGAAGAGAGAGAGCAGAGAGAGAGAGAGGGAGAGGGGAAGAGGAGAGAGAGGAAGAGGGAGAGGAGAGAGAGGAGAGGAGAGAAAGGGAGAGAGAGGTAAGGGGGAAGAGAAGGAGAGAAGAGGAGGAGAGAAGGGAGAGAGAAGAGAGGAGAGAGAAGAGAGAAGAGAAAGAGAGAGAAGAGAGAGAGAGAGAGAGGAGAGAGAGAGAGAGAGAGAGAGAGAAAGAGCGAAGCGTGAGAGAGAGAAGAGAGAGAGAAGAGAGAGAAGAGAGAGAAGGACAGAGAGAGAGAGAGAGAGAGAGAGAGAGAGAAGAGAGAGGAAAGAGGAGGAGTAGAGAGAGAGGAGAGAGAAGAGAGAGAAGAGTAGAAGAGAGAGAGAGAGAGAGAACCTGAGAGAGAGAGAGAGAGAGAGGTATGGAGAGAGAGGAGAGAGAGAGAGACGAGAGAGAGAAGAGGAGAGAGAGAAAAGATGAGAGAAGAAAGAGAAGAGGAGAGAGACAAAGAGAGGGAAAGAGAGAGACAAAGAGAGAGAAGAGAACGACAGAGAGAGAAGACGAGAACAAAAGAAGAAGAGAGAGAGACCAAAAGGGAGGAT
>NW_020871881.1:264553-267544 GCF_003789085.1 Penaeus vannamei
ACTCCTCTGTCTCTGTCCCTCTCTCTCTCTCTCTCTCTCTCTCTCTCTCTCTCTCTCTCTCTCTCTCTCTCTTCTCTCCCTCTCTCTCTCCTCTTCTCTCTCTTCCCCTGTCCCTCTCCCAGATAGATAAATAGATAGACAGACAGATAGATAAATAGATAGGCAGACAGATAAATAGATTGACAGACGGATAGATAAATAGTTTGACAGACAAATAGATAGAGACAGACAGATAAATAGATAGACAGATAGATCGATAGATAGACAGACAGAGATAAATAGATAGACAGAGATAGACAGACAGATCAATAGATAGACAGACAGGTAGCAGATAGACGATACAGATAGATAAATAGACAGACAGACAGCAGACCAGTAGCGATAAAAGATCGATATATAGATAGACAGACAGATAGAGAAAGAGGAAGCGAGAGAACCCGCAAGTAAAAAAAAAGAGGAAGCGAGAAAGAGGAAGCGAGAGAACACGCAAGGTAAAAAAGAGGAAGCGAGAAAGAGGAAGCGAGAGAAAACGCAAGTAAAAAAAAAAAAAAATTCTATTAAAAAAAGCAACAACTAAAGTAACATTTCGCAACAACAAAGGGAAGGCGGGTATTTCATGACAATTACAGCATCGTCTCCGGTTCCGTTTTCTTTGAGCACTAATGAACCCGCGCGCCGGAATCGAAGCGTTCGATTGGCTTAATAGCGGTAGCGGGGTTATAACAATTCGGATATTATTTGTGGGAATAAATTGACGTTTGGATTCTAAAAGGGATGTTTGTTTGTGCTATTGAATATGGAGGTTTTGGCGGGGAGAAGTATTTCGTTTTGGTGATCGAATGGTTTGGTGGCATTGCGGTAGGCGTTGTAAGGACATAACGTAATTTATCAACAATTTAAAATACGATGCTGTAATTGTCATGAAATACCCGCCTTCCCTTTGTTGTTACGAAATGTTTTTTATTATTATTATTTTCATTATTTTAAAAACGTGTATTTACAGTGTTTGATCTTTAGTTATTCTTCTTTAGTTATTCTTAGAAAAATACGAGAAAATGGTAAATATAATGATTATAATAACGGTAATAATGGTGATAATGGTAATAGTAATAATGATGTTAACAATGATAATAATAATCATCATAAATATGATAATTGCGATAATGATATTAATAATGGCAATGATAATAATAGTAATAATAATGGGCAATACTAATTAAATGTAAACAATACTGTGAGCTTTCTGCAAAATACAAAATACGGGGGTTTTAGAAGGTATGCTTCTTTTATACGGCAAAATAAACCCAGGGTAGGGGTAAGGAAATACGCCCAGGGAAGGGGGTCCGGGTTGGGTTAGGTTGGTTAGTTGGGTGGTTGGGTGGGTTGGGTTTGGGTTGGGTTGGGTTGGGTTGGGTTGGGTTGGGGGTTGGGGGTTGGGTTGGGTTGGGTTGGTTGGTTGGTTGGGTTGGGTTGGGGTTAGGTTAGGTTAGGTTAGGTTTAGGTTAGGTTGGCTTTTGGGGTTGGGTTGGGGTTGGGGTTGGGGTTTGGGGTTGGGTTGGGTTGGGTTGGGTTGGGTTGGGTTGGGTTGGGTTTAGGTTAGGTTAGGTTAGGTTAGGTTTAGGTTAGGTTGGTTTGGTGGGTTGGGTTGGGTTGTTGGTTGGGTTGGGTTGGGTTAGGTTAGGTTAGGTTAGGTTAGGTTGGTTGGTTTGGGTTGGGTTGGGTTGGGTTGGGTTGGGTTGGGTTGGGTTGGGTTGGGTGGGTTGGGTTGGGTTGGGTTGGGTTGGGTTGGGTTGGGGGTTGGGTTGGGTTAGGTTAGGTTAGGTTAGGTTAGGTTAGGTTAGGTTAGGTGGTTGGGTTGGGGTTGGGTTGGGTTGGGTTGGGGTTGGGTTGGGTTGGTTGGGTAGGTTAGGTTAGGTTAGGTTAGGTTAGGTTAGGTTGGGTTGGGTTGGGTTTGGTTGGGTTGGGTTGGGTTGGTTAGGTTAGGTTAGGTTAGGTTTGGTTGGGTTGGGTTGGGTTGGGTTGGGTTGGGTTGGGTTGGGTTGGGTTTGGGTTGGGTTGGGTTGGGTTGGGTTGGGTTGGGTTGGGTTGGGTTGGGTTAGGTTAGGTTAGTTAGGTTAGGTTAGGTTAGGTTTTAGGTTAGGTTGGGTTGGGTTGGGTTGGGTTGGGTTGGGTCTGGGGTTGGGTTGGGTTGGGTTGGGTTGGGTTGGGTTGGGTTGGGTTGGGTTGGGTTAGGTTGGGTTGGGTTGGGTTGGGTTGGGTTGGGTTGGGTTGGGTTGGGTTAGGTTAGGTTTAGGTTAGGTTAGGTTAGGTTAGGTTGGTTTGGGTTGGGTTGGGTTGGGTTGGGTTAGGTTGGGGTTGGGTTGGGTTGGGTTAGGGTTGGGTGGGTGGGTTGGGTTGGGTTGGGTTTGGGTTGGGTTGGGTTGGGTTGGGTTGGGTTGGGGTTGGGTTGGTTTGGGTTTTGGTTTGGGTTGGGTTGGGTTGGGTTGGGTTGGGTTGGGTTGGGTTGGGTTGGGTTGGGTTGGGTTGGGTTGGGTGGGTTAGGGTTAGGTTAGGTTTAGGTTAGGTTAGGTTGGTTGGTTTGGGTTTGGTTGGGTTGGGGTTGGGGTTGGGTTGGGTTGGGTTGGGTGGTTAGGTTAGGTTAGGTTAGGTTAGGTTAGGTTAGGTTAGGGTTAGGTTAGGTGGGTTGGGTGGTTAGGTGGGTTAGGTTAGGAGGGTTGGGTTAGGTTGGGTTGGGGTTGGGTTAGGTTGGGTTAGGTTAGGTTAGGTTGGTTAGGGTTAGGGGTTAGGTTGGGTTGGTTAGGTTGGGTTGGTAGGTTAGGTTGGTTAGGTTGGGTTGGGTTGGGTTGGGTTGGGTTGGGTTAGGTTTTTTAGTTAGGTTAGGTTAGGTTTAGGTTAGGTTAGGTTAGGTTAGGGTTGGGTTTGGGTTAGGTTAGGTTAGGGGTTATGGGTTAGAGGTTAGGTTGGTTAGGGGTTAGGTTAGGTTGGGGTTAG
>NW_020871882.1:7500-20000 GCF_003789085.1 Penaeus vannamei
TCTCTGTGTCTCTCTCTCTCTCTCTCTCTTCAAAGACATGCTTAATATCTGTAACAGAGTTTTTTCTTCTTTTTTTTCTTTCTTTCTTTTCTGTCTGTCTGTCTTTCTCTCTCTCTCTCTCTCTGTCTCTCTCTCTGTCTCTCTCTTTATTTTCTTTTTCTTTTTTCTTTCTTTTTTATAGCGAAATCCTCTGGGTTATATAACTTAATTGATTGAATAATGTTTTTGTGCCCTGGCGTTGCAATGATCGTGTGCATAATTTGCGGTCTTGAGGAGGAGATAAAATTGAATGAAGATGGAAGAGAGAGAAAGAGGAAGAACGGAGAGAGAAGCAAATATATGAGAAGAGAGAGAAAGAGATGGAGAGAGACGGAGAAGAGTGAATATAGATCCAAAAGATGCAAGAGAGAGAAGAAGAAAAAGAAGAGAGAGAGACGAGAAAACGAAAATATAGAAGAAGGATGTGAGAGAGAGAGAGACAGAGAAAAGCGGAAAGAACAAACCTTTGCCGATATAAACACAAACAGGGAGAAAGAGAAGAGAGAGAACATACAACAACAGAGAAAAACCAAGATATACACGAAAACAAACAAATAAACAAACAGACAGCTAAATAGATAAAAAAAATAGTAAAACAAAACACAGAGAGAAAGCATAGATACACAAATAATTCATAAATAGCATATACATATGGCTTCCCCAACATATATACAACATAATTTCTTAAACACATACTATAGATAAATATTTCAATAAGCGGATATATAAAGAGAACGAAGAAGAGGAAGATGAGGGGAGAAGGAAAATAAGATGAAGAAGTATAGGGAGGAGAAGAAGAAGAAGAAGAAGATAGGGAGGAGAAGAAGAAGAAGAAGAAGAAGAAGAGAGAAGAAAGAAAGAAGAAGAGGGGAGGAGAGGAGGAGGAGAGGGAGGAGAGGAGGAGGAGTAGGAGGAGGAGAGAATGGAGAGGAGAAGGAGTAGGAGGAGGAAAGAGGAAAGGAGAAGGAGAAGGAGAAGGAAAGAGAAGAAGAAGAAAAGAAAGAAAGAAAAGAAAGAAAAGAAAAAAGAAGAAAGAAAAAAAAAAAAAAAAAAAAAAAAAAAAAATCAAGTGAACAGCGGTTACAGGCAGTCCCCGGCAAGTATATGATCAAGAGGCAGTCAGCCGTCAGCGCGAGGCAGGACTGACAGTAAATATGTGTTGCAGAATAGAAACCTGCAGACACCCGCATCCTCGCTGCCAGAGGCTTTCAGATATCACGTCTCTGAGTGTCAACTATGCAAATTAATCTAAATTAATGTAGGATAAAACACTGAAATATGGCCTCACTCGATATGTAAGATGCAGGAGAGCTTGTCTTATTATGGGAGTTAATTTGGAGCGATCGGTGTTTAACGGTTTGTGCTCGCGGGAAAGGGCCATTTTGAAGAGGTATTTCCGCGTGTTCATTTTTAACGGTCTATTTTCTTCTGGTTTCTTTCCGTCGAGATTTCTGGTGATTTTTTATTTTGATTTTTTTTAGTTAGTGTCGTTCTGGTTGCTGCTTTTACCTCTTTTTTGGGTTAAATATATATATTTTTTGTTTACTACGAGACGAAATCAAGAAGAAAGAAAACGGATCCGGTGGCACATTTTGTCGCAGATTCGCGCCATTCTCATCCAGCCTTTTAACAACAACAAACTACGCATTTCGACGCAGTTTTATCCCCTTAAGTAATCCCCCGCTAATGCAAAGTGACAACCTAACCCCCCTCCCCCCAGCCCACTACAACTAATAAACTTACTCCGAATCTAAAGAAAAAAAATAAAAAAGCTGACTCCCACGGTAAACAATCTTTCAGATCCAGCACAGTTTGATACGACTTTCACGCCACTTCTAAAACAGCAAGTCAAGACACCCGCCCTTCAAGTGCCTATCACACCGAAAGAAAATTGTATTCCCTCATAGCTACGAGCGAGAAGAAGTGACGAGACTTTTTTCATCTCTTTTACGTTTTTTTTTAATGTTCCTTGATCTATATTCAAGATGGTGATGAGACGTAGCCCGATTAGGAGAAAGGAAAATATTGTGTTAACGCCCCAGTTCGGTCGGAGGTGTCATGGCGGATGTGCACTTGCCCGCGCGTGTTCTTGTGCGTGTTCTTGCTTGTTTGTTCTTGACTTGTTCTTGTTCGTGTCCTTGAATGTGTTCTTTTTCGTGTCCTTGCATGTGTTTTTGTGCGTGTTCTTGCGTTGTTTTGTTCTTGTTCGTGTTCTTGCTTGTTTTGTTCTCGACTTGTTCTTTTGTTCGTGTCCTGAATGTGTTCTTGTGCGTGTTCTTGTATTTTTGTTCTTGACTTGCTCTTGTGCGTGTCCTTACTTGTGTTGTTTTTTACTTGTTCTTGTTCGTGTCCTTGAATGTGTTCTTGTTCGTGTTCTTGCTAGTGTTCTTGTCCTTGTTTGTTTTCTTATTCGTGTTCTTGTCTAATAATAATGATTTAGTTTTCTGTGTGTGACAGGCTCTTATGCCATCAGTCCAATTGTGGTTTGTCTGTTTATTGTGCTTCTAAATTACCCCTTGTGAGCGAGGAATGGCCGGGGTTGCCATCCACTGGCAGAGCGCGGGTTAGCAAGATTCCTAGACGAGAACGCTAACCAGCTTTACACACACGGTTAGTATATTTGTGTTCTTGCTTCGTTGCTTGTCCTAATTGGTGTTCTTACTTGGGTGCTTTCCATGGTTCTCGCGTGTTTTTGTTTTCGTGTTTCTCACCTGTTTTTTGTTCTTCCGTGTTTTATTTTGTCTTGTTCGTGTTCTCCGCCTGTTTTTTTCTTGTCCATGTTCTCGCGTGTTTTTGTTCGTGTTCTCACCTGTTTTTGTTCTCCGTGTTTTTATTTGTGTCCTTGTTCGTGTTCTCGCCTGTTTTTTCTTCGTCCGTGTTCTCGTCGTGTTTTTTTGTTCGTGTTCTCAACTGTTTTTGTTCTCCGTGTTTTTATTTGTGTCCTTGTTCGTGTTCTCGCCTGTTTTTTTCTTGTCCGTGTTCTCGCGTGTTTTTGTTCTTATTCGTGTTCTTGTCCGTGTTCTCGCCTGTTCTTGTTCGTGTTCTCACGTGTTCTGTATTTGTTCGCACGCCGTGTATTTGTTTCGTGTCGTACATGCATACGCTCCTTTCGTGTTGTTCATGATGGTATATTGATCACTGACGGCCAATATATTTATTGGTTGGTTTGTTATCATAAGCATTCTTATTACGACTAATAAACTTCTTATTGGATTTGATGCTCGTAGCCTAATGATCGCTATTGTTATTATTCTTATCATTGTTGTTCTTGTTGTTGTTCTGGCGTCTTTGTTCCTATTTTAAATCCAGTTATTATTGTTGTTTGTTCATTCTCTCTATATCTGTTTCTCATTCTGTCTGTATCTATATATCTGTCAGCCTCTCTCTCTCTCCGTCTCTTCTCTCCGTCTCTCTCTTCTCCCCATCTCTCTCTCTCTCTCTTCTCTCTCTCTCTCTCTCTCTCTATCTCTATCTATCATCTATCTATCTATCTATCTATCTTATCTCTATCTATCTATCTATCTCTATCTCAATAACTGTTTTTCCTGCAAAAAAGTCTTGCATTTTCTCTCTCTCTCTCATTTCCTCTCTCTTCTCTCTATCTATCTCTATTTTTATTCTATCTATCATCTCTTATATCTATCTATATATCTGGTCTATTCAATTCACTGTTTTTTCCTGCAAAAAATTAATGCAGTTTCCATTTTTCTTTCTCATTATAAACCAGCTCAACACCACTAGAAGAAAAACAAAACCAAACGTTCCTCGAGATATGCACACAGAGAGAGGAGAGAGAGAGAGAGAGAGAGAGAGAGAGAGAGGAGAGAGAGAGAGAGGGGAGAGAGAGAGAAGAGGAGAGAAGAGGAGAGAGAGAGAGAGAGAGAGAGAGAGAGAGAGAGAGAGAGAGAGAGAGAGAGAGAGAGAGACGAGAAAGAAACAGAGAGAGAGAGAGAGAGNTATGTTCATTAAATGATATCGTATTACTATGTTTATCTATGGAAGAGATTAATAATATCTTATATATTATATATACATCCATAATAGGATATATTAGGCTTTGATGACAAGGAAATTGTGTGAAAAAGGCTTTGTAGTGCCAGATACGAAAAAATTAACTTGGTAGCGTGAACTTGAAGCCATAAATCTTGGAGTTGGTTGGCACCGGGAGAGGATGCTGTGTCCGTAAAGTGTATCGGTGTGTGTGTGGTGTGTGTGTGTGTGTGTGTGTGTGTGGTGTGTGTGTGTGTGTGTGTGGTGTGTGTGTGTGTGTGTGTGTGTGCGTGTGTGTGTGTGTGAGAGAGAAGAGAGAGAGAGAGAGAGAGAGAGAGAGAGAGAGAAAGAGAGAGGAGAGAGAGAGAAGAGAGAAGAGAGAGAGAGGAGAGAGAAAGAAAAGAGAAGAGAGAGAGAGAGAGAGAAAGTGTGTGTGTGGTGTGTGTGTGTGTGTGTGTGTGTGTGTGTGTGTGTGTGTGTGTGTGAGTAGAAAGAGAGAGGGGAGGGGGGAGGGAGAGAGAAGGGGTGGGGTAGAGAGAGGGAGAGAGGGAGTGAGTGAGTGAGTGAGTAAGTGAAGAGTGAATGAGAGAGAGTGAGTAAGAGAAAAGAGAGAGAGAGAGCGAGAGGAGAGTGAGTGAGTGAGTGAGTGAGAGAGAGTGAGTTGAGTGAGTGAAAGAGAGAGAAGAGTGAGTGAGTGAGTGTGAGTGAGAGAGAAGAAGAGAGAGAGAGAGAGAGAGAGAGAGAGAGAGAGAGAGAGAGAGAGAGAAGAGAGAGAAGAGAGAGAGAGAGAAGAGAGGAGAGAGAGAGAGAGAGAAGAGAGAGGGAAAAGAGAGAGGCAGAGAGAGATAGGAAAGAGGAGAGAGAGAGAGGCTGTTGTGTCTGTGTAGAAGTATTTTAGGAATATATCGCGAGAGAAGAGAAGAAAAGTTAGCGAAACATAAGAGGGGCGAGAATAGAACAACACAAATTTAAGAAAAATAGATAATGAACAGCACGGGTAAACAGGCGGTATCAAACTAATGACCGTTACCCTAAATTACCCCATTAGCTCGTCACAAATAACCCCTGGTGGCCCTTTCCTTCCCTTCCCCCTCTCCTCCTTCCTCCTCGTGTTCCTTATCCACCCATCCTCTCTCCTCACCCCCCTCCTCTCTCCCTTCTCTCTCCATCCCCTTACCTTCTTTCTAGTCTTTTTCCCTCTCGTCTTTCTCCTCCTTTCCTCCCACCTCCTCCCTTCTGTCTCTATTCCTCCTTATCCATCTCCCCCCCCTCTTCCCTTTCCTCCCTCGCTAACCTTCCTTTCTCCCTATCCCTTTAACCTCCCCTTCCTCCTCATCTCCTCCCTTCCCTTCCTTCCCTTCCCTCTTCCTCCCTTAACCCCTCTCCTCTCCTCCTTCCCCTCCCTCTCTCTCTTCCCCTCCCCTCTCTCCCCTTCCCTCCCCTCCCTCCCTTTCCTTCCCTCCCTCTCCTCCTTTACCTCCCTTCCTCCTCCTCTTTCCTTTCCCTCTTCCCCACTATCCCCCTCTCCTTCCCTCCCCTTCCCCCTCCCTTCTCCCTTCCTTCCCCCTCTCCCCCTCTCCTCCCTTCCCTGCCCCTCCCTTTTCCCCCCCCTCCCTCCCTTCTTTCCCTTCCCTCCCTATCGTCCCTTTCCCCCCCCCTCCCTCTCCTCCCTATCCCCCTCTCCTTCTCCTCCCTTTTCCTTCCCTTCCCTTCCTCCTCCGCACCTTTCCCCCCACCCCTTCCCCCCCCTCCTCCCTTCCTCCCCCCCTCTCCTCCTCTCCCTCCCTTTCCCCACCCCTCCCTCCTGTTGGCGGGTACAAAGTGCAGTTTCCGCCCGTTGATTCCGCTGTTGCCCCTCGTTAGGTCTGATGCCCAGGTAATGTTCTGCTGGGGAATAATGGGATAAAGAGTGGTGGATTTTGTCTCTCTTTCTCTTTTCGCGCTTTTCGCTTATTATCTCTCTCTTTCGCTTTCCTCTTTCGTTTTCGTTTTTCGTTTTCTCTTCTTTCTTTCGCTTTCTCTCTCTTTCTCTCCTCTCTCTCTCTCTCTCTCTCTTTCTCTCTTCTCTCTCTTCTCTCTCATCTCTCTCTCTCTCTCTCTCTCTCTCTCTCTCTCTCTCTCTCTCTCTCTCTCTCTCTTCTCACACACACACAACACACACACACACACACACACACACACACACACACACACACACACACACACACACACACACACACACACACACACACACACATAGAACATAGTATAAGTGAGGAAGCGGTGATTTAAAATTGGCTCATTTTTTTCAGGACAAGCGGTTATGGTCCTAATTACCTATCTATCCTTTAAAAGTTTTTTATGTTTTATCTTTGATGTTTTATATAAAATAGAATCAAGGGAGTGGCGTACGTTTTGTATCGTGTTGTCGCTCCGATCCCCCCAGAAGAACGGTATATAACAAGGACCATGTTCTAAGGGTTAACGATTTTCAGGCCTTGTTAAGCATTAAGAACACCTGGTTAGTATGTCGCGGTCTCCCTTCCCCCCCCCCCCCGCTCTTCGTCCCTCCCCTCCTCTTCCTCTCCCTCCAAAAACCCCTCGCAGTTCTAATTGGTACAAGGAGGGGGGAGGGGGACGGTGGTAGGGAGGGCGTGGGGGGGAGGGGGATTTTTTTTTCAGGAGGGATGAAAGGAGAAGAATGGGTTGTGTTTTCTTTTGTGGGGACGTGAAATAGACTTTGTGGAGGGGTAGGCCTAGTTGCACACGCATGTAGACATGCAGACACTCTTATGTGTGCGTGGGTGTGTTGGTGTAAATGTATATATTTATGTACGCCCGCACGTACGCACAAACACACGCGCGCGCATATGTATATGTATGTATGTATGTATATATATATAATATATATAATATATATATATATATATATATTATATACATATAATATATATATATTGTGTGGTGTGTGTGTGTGTAGAACCATGTATCTACATATGATATAGACGCATATATGTGTGTGCCTTTATACACGCCACTATCGCCGATGATAGTTATCATAATCTGCGTTTAATATGATTATGCGTGATTGATAGTCCTGGAAGTCGCCAGGGCATGACAGGGCAAGCAGCGAATAGCGACCCCGTAAACAGAAAGAGATTCCTTCGTCAAGTCACCAGAGAGTAGGTCACTCACGGCCTCTCACGCATGGCAGTAAATATTCGGAGGAGGAGGAGGAGGAGGAGCGGTGGCACGACCTCTGACCCGACCCTCTATTAGGTCACGACGCAGACCGTGGCACTGTGACCTCCGCCGACGCTAATTGTGACGAATCTGAAGCTGTGGGGAGGGTCTGGGTGGTGGGGGGGGGGGAGGTCGACCAAGATGGCGGCGATGTGAGTTATTGGCTTTTGTTTTGTAATGTCGTGTTTGTTTCTCGCGATTAATTGTCGTAATTACAACGATTAATTGCTAGGAACTATTTTAATTGTGATGTACGTGTAGTATAAATGATAATGTTTGTATTGTATAGTGTATATATATACTGGTAGATGGAGAGATGTCAGTCAGTCCCCTGGAAATAATTTTGAATATTTAATTATTTTTTTCAATGAAGTTTTCACAGAATAAGTTCCTGTTCGAAATGTCTCCACCTCAGAGATCATTTTAAAACACAATACCAGTCGTGCAGGATCTGAATTGGCCGACTGCACGATACTCGGAGTCTAGCAAAATGAGTGTATTTTAGACTCCCTTCCCCTCCACCCCCCTCCTTCCCTCCTACTCCTTCCCTCTCCCTTCCCTCCCTTCCTCCCTACTCCTTCCCCTCCCCCTCCCAACTCCTCCCCCCTTCACCCCAACTCCTTCCTCCTCCCATCCCTCAACCTCCCCTCCCCCCCTTCCCTCCCTCCCAACTCCCTCCCTCCCCCCCTTCAACTCCCTTCCCTCCCCTCCCCCCTCCCTCCCCCTCCCCTCCCCCCAACTCCCCCCCTCCTCCCTCCCCTCCCTCCCAACTCCCTCCCTCCCCCTCCCCTCCCACCTTCCCCCCCCCTCCCCCACCCTCCGTGACGCACAAATAGGAGACTAATTTTTCTCAGGTGTCCGTCTGCCTCTCCATCCCTCCAGCGTGTCCGCGTGCCGGTGGATCCTTCACACATGGATGGCTCAGGATCTGTATCGCTTTGCTTATGTGTATCCGTGTACCTACCTATCTATCTATATCTGTCTATCTATCTAATCTGTCTATCTATCTGTATCTCTCTCTATCTCTCTCTCTCTCTCTCTCTCTCTCTCTCTCTCTCTCTCTCTCTCTCTATATAATCTTATATATATATATATATATATATATATATATAATATTATATATATATATATACATATATATATATTACAGATCTTTATGTGTGTGTGTGCAAGTCTATATAAGGACTTATATAGACCTTGTTGTGTGTGTAAAGAACGGTTGGTTTGAGAGAGAGAAAGAAGAATGAAAGAGAGATAGAGACAGACAGCGAGAGAAAAAACAACAACCATAGAGTAAGAGACAGAGAGAAAGATTGCGAGAGAGAAAAATTGAGAAAGAGACGGAAGAAAGGAAGAAAGACGACAGAGAGAGAGAGAGAGAGAGAGAGAGAGAGAGAGAGAGAGAGAGAGAGAGAGAGAGAGAGAGAGAGAGAGAGAGAGAGAGAGAGAGAGAGAAAGAAAGCGAAAGAGAGATAGAAAGAGAAAGAAAGAAAGAGAGAGAGAGAGAGAGAGAGAGAGAGAGAGAGAGAGAGAGAGAGAGAGAGAGAGAGAGAGAGAAGAAATAAAGAGAAATAAAGAGAGAGAGAGAGAGAGAGAGACTCTTGCAGCTCCCCTTTAACAGGATCTAAACGGACGTAAAACGCTTTACGTGGCATTGTTGGACTGTCGGAAAAAACACGCGAACTCCATTTTTTTGCACACTCGCTTATTATCAGGTCGGTGGAAAGTGTTTTTGTCTCTCTCTCTCTGTCTCTCTGTCTGTCTCTCTCTCTCTCTCTTTCTCTCTCTCTTCTCTCTCTCTCTCTCTCTCTCTCTCTCTCTCTCTCTTCTCTCTCTCTCTTTTCTCTCTCTCTCTTCTCTTCTCTTTCTCTCCTCTCTCCTCTCTCTCTCTCTCTCTCTCTCTCTCTCTCTCTCTCTTCTCTCTCTCTCTCTCTCTCTCTCTCTCTCTCTCTCTCTCTCTCTCCTCTCTCTCTCTCTCTCTCTCTCTCTCTCTCTCTCTCTCTCTCTCTCTCTCTCTCTCTCTCTCTCTCTCTCTTCTCTCTCTCTCTCTCTCTGTTCCTGTTTCGTTGTTTTCTTCGGGTTATTATTTTTTTTATTTTTTTATCGTGATGGAAAATTGTATTTAGTTGTAGATCATTTTTGGTGGAGTCCGTTTTCTTTGTTTGTCAGAGGAAGTGAGGAATTATCGTTGCATTTATAACCGTGATGAGGAGTGATGGCTGGAAAAGATGTTTGTGTGTGTGACTGTGTGTGTGTGCGGTGCGTGCGGTGTTGTGTGCTGTGTGTGTGTGTTCGTGTGTTTGGTGAGTGTGTGTGCTGTGTGCTGTTGTGTGTGTGCGGTGCGTGTGCGCGCTGTGTGTGTGTGTGTGTGTTGTTGTGTGTGTGTGTGTGTGTGTGTGTTGTGTGTGTGTTTCGTGTGTGTGTGTGCATGTGTATAGACATGTATGCGGACGTAGTATATGTAATGCATATCAACGGCATGGGTATGTATACATGCACACATGCGTTCCTCCATGATTATACGCACACGAAGCACGCACAAACGTCGGATTGCCCTAAATTAATCGAAATCCAATCGCATAGCGCCCGACAGCCGACTCTCTCACACACCCGCCCGACAGCCGACTTTCTCACACCCCCCGACAGCCGACTCGCATCGCTGCCGAGTTCTCCCGACGGGGTTCAGGGACGGTTGGGACGCGGCTTCCCGAAGGACGTCCCCCGGGGCTGGAGAAAGGGGGGGGGCGGAAGAGGGGTGGGGGGAGGGAGGGCGAAGGGGGGAGGGTTTGGGGGTGAGGGTTTAAGGGTTGAGGGAAAGAGGATGGGGTGAAGGGTGGGTAAGGGAAAGGTGGTGGGATGGGAATGGGGGGGGTGAGGTGGGTCGGGGTAGGGTATGGGTGGGAGGAGTGGGGAAGGGGAAAGGAGAGGGTGAAGGGAAGGAGGAGGGGAGGGTTTGGGGAAGGGTAGGGGGAGGGGTTGGGGTTGCGGGGATCAGATGGGGTAATGGATGGGGAGGGAATGGGGTAGGGGGGGGGAGGAGGGTGGGGAAGGGTTTGCGGCGAGATGCGTGTGATTGGGGTTGGGAAAGGGGTAAAGCGGAGGGTAGGGTTTGGGGAGGGGGAGGGGGGTGGGATACAGGGATAGGGGGGTTTGGGGAGGAGGGTAATTGAAAGGGGGAACGGGTATAGGAGAGGGGGGACAAGGTAGAGGTAAGGGCAACTCGGTTAAGTAGGGCAGATGTACATAGTGGTATGAGGTGGTATGAGGAGAAAAGTGGTAGTGCAAGTAGGCAAGTGGGGGACAGCAGGGGAAGTGGCATGAGGGGGTGGAAGGAATGGGGGGAAGGGGGGTGGGAGGGGTGGTATAAGGGGTAGGGGGGCACTGGTAAACGTAGGGCAGATGTACAAGTGGTTATGAGGGTGGTATGAGGAGAAAGTGGAGTGCAAGTGCAAGTGGGGAAGCAGCAGTGGGAGGGGTGAAGAAGGTGGGGGAAGGGGGGTGGAGGTGGTATAAGGGTAGGGGGGCACTGGTTATAAGGGGCAGATGTACAAGTGGTATGAGGTGGTATGAGGAGAAAGTGGTGCAAGTGGCAAGTGGGGACTGCAGGGGAGTGGTATGAGGGGGTGGAAGGAAAGGGGGGAGGGGGGGGTGGGGGATGCCTGCTCCGGGGGGGTCCTGGCAAGCCACCGTCGTGACCTGACCCCTGGCGCTTTGACCTTGTCTCGGGCCCTGAGGGAGTCTCGAGCTGCTGGGTTTACCTTCGGGAGGGAAGACAAAAGGTTGAGGAGGAGGGGGGGGGAGGAGGAGGAAGGGAGGTAGAAGGAAGAGGGGAGAAGAAGGAAGGAAGAGAGGAGAAGAAAGAGATGTGGAGGAGGTGAAGGGGGAAAATATAGAAGATAGGAGAAATAAGAAAAGAAAGAAGGAAGAAAAATGCTGTATAATATATATATATATATATATATATATATATATATATATATATATATATATATATAGTATATATGTATATGTTGTGTGTGTGTGTATGTGGATATGTTTATTATATATATATATATATATATATATATATGTTTATATATTTGGTTATATATATAATATATACATATATAATGTATGTATGTATATGTATATAGCACGAAGAAGTAAAAATACGAAGTATGAGACAGAGACGAAACTAGAAACTGAGACAAAAGAAAAAAGAAAAAAAAATACGAAAAAAACAACAACAACAAAAAATTGCGAATGTAAATACAACACAAACAATGTCCATTCATTTATTCAGGAACATGACAAAGCAAAGGAAATATATAACAATATCAGCTCCTTCCAGAACATCTATAACTATTATATTATTCTTCAGAAGAAAAAAAATAATCTCATTTATTTTATGCAGAAGTATAATAAGGTTCCATAAGAGGTTGTATTTCCATTGTTGCATTCTCTCCACCTCAAAACAATAGACGATCGAAAGGCGCCAAGCAGTCTTCTAAAGGGATCGAACACCCTTCTATAAGGGATCGAATTGTACCGAGCAGTCTTCTAAAGGGATCGAACACCTTTCTATAAGGGATCGAATTGGAGCAGTTTCTAAAGGGATCGAACACCTTTCTATAAGGGATCGAATTGTACCGAGCAGTCTTCTAAAGGGATCGAACACCTATAAGGATTGAATTGTACCGAGCAGTCTTCTAAAAGGATCGAACACCTTTCTATAAGGGATTTGTACCGCAGTCTTCTAAAGGATCGAACACTTCTATAAGGGATTGGTACCGAGCAGTCTTCTAAAGGGATCGAACACCTTCTACACTCACCCATGATTCTTGACGTCTATAGGTGTGTCGAGTAGGCTTATTAGATACAAAAAAAGGTTGTATAGGCCTAAGCTCTTGACACTTCTTGTCTTCATCAGGCCTCCTTTGCCTTGAGAAAACATTTATTGTTTCTCTTCCTCGGTCTTTTTTTCTTATTTGAAGTTCTTTCTGTGTCCTTTCTTTCTTTTTCTTCGGTTCTCTCTTTTTTTTTCTTTTTTTTTTTTAGTTTCTCTCTCTCTCTCTCTCTCTCTCTCTCTCTCTCTCTCTCTCTCTCTCTCTCTCTCTCTCTCTCTCTATTATTATTATTATTATCATCATCATTAATGTTATTATTACGCTTTGTGTTCTAATTCATGTTCCAGTTCATGTTTTTTTTCTGCTTTTAAATTTAATTATTGTTTAAGCAAATACTTAAGCTTCATTTGTCTAATCATTTTC
>NW_020871882.1:25000-27500 GCF_003789085.1 Penaeus vannamei
AAACAAGAGACAGAGAGAGAGAAAAAAAAAAAGCCACTACACATTGTCGTTTTGCCTGTGGTTTAACCGTGTGTTTGTTATGTTGTTCTGTGGCCCCGGGAAGAAAGATTTGTTTCATGTTACGTGTTTCTCTCTCTCTCTCTCTCTCTCTCTCTCTCTCTCTCTCTCTCTCTCTCTCTCTCTCTTCTCTCTCTCTCTCTCTCTCTCTCTCTCTCTCTCTCTCTCTCTATGTACTCTTCGGGGATCGTTGAGGATAAGAGAGTTTGATGTTAATTATCTGGTTATTGAGGAAACGCGGATTGAGATAGGGAAATAAAGGGGGGGGGAAGCATACGTTATTTAGTCAGTGGTCAAGGAAGCTGTGTAGGTGAATGGGGTATGTGTAGGTATGAGGACACATGAGGTGAGAGCAGCAGTAGGGAGGGAATTCGCCATGAGGTGTGAGGCAGAGGCGACAATCCCATTTTGGTGATGGATGAGGTAGGGGGGGTGAGGGAGAGGTCAGGGAGAGAGGGCGAGGGCAGGTGTTTATGGGGGGGGGAGGTGGAGGGTGGTTAGTGGAAGAGGAGAGTGTGGAAGGGAAGGAGGAAGTGATTGGGAGAGGAGGAAGAGGAAGTGTGGAAGGAAGAGGAAGAGGAAGGGAAGGAGGAGGAGAAACGGATGGGAAGGAAGTGGAAGGGAGGAGGAGGTGGGAATGGTAGGAAGAAGGAATCGAGAGAGCGGTGGTGGGAATGTGGGAGGGAAGGAGGAAAAGGAAGAAGAGGAGATGAAGAGAAGCGAATCGAGAGAAAAGAGGGAGGAGAGATAAGGAGAAGAGAATCAGATGTGAAAAAAAGAAGAGGAGACGAGAGAGTGAAGTAAGAAAAGAAGAAGAGTAGATAAAACCGGGAAAAAATCAAGAGTAAAGAGATCAAGCATAAGAGGAGATAAGGAGAGAATCAAGCGTAAGAGGAGAGATAAGAGAGAATCAAGCATAAGAAGAGGAGATAGGAGAGAAAGAGTAAGGAGAGAATCAAGCATAAGAAGAGGAGACAAGGAGAGAATCACGAGGAAGAAGAAGAGGAAGAGGAAGAGGAGGAGAGGGGAGAGAAGCAAGAGAGAGAGACCCCGTCCTCTGCAGGGGTCAGTCCTCCAGCAGAAGAGGGCGAGCAGAGGGCGCGGTGACGTGATGAGGAAGAGCCCATCCTCATTTCCTCATTGATGGAGGGAGAGCGAAAGGGGGGGGCGAATCCACAGAAGGGGGTAAAGTCAAGTTCCGAAAGGGTGGGGAGGCATTTCAAACGTGCCGAACGTTAAAGGGAAGGGGAGGGAGGGAGGGGGAGTGGGGTGGGGGGTGGCAGCGTGCGGGAGACAGGGGTGTTTGTTTGTGATTTTTTTTTTCTCTCTCTCCTCTCTCGTTCTCTCTTATTCTCTCTTTATTTATCCTTCACGCTTTCTTTTATTGTATTTATGGGTAGGTTAGAGCGGCATTGGAATGTAGTTAGGTGTTGTGTCGATGGAAGAATTATGAAAGTTTTAGCATAAAGAAAAAACAGAATAGAAACGAAGTTGAATCGTAAATAAAATGGTCGACACTTTTTCACCCTATTCTTACAGTAACACCGTATTTTGATGGACCTTTTCCCCCGCATAATCGAGGGATATAGACTCCTGAATAGGCAATCGTAGGCCCACTCCCCTCAGGTATTTTCCTTTGATATCCTGTGAATGATAATCCTCGAGAAGGAAATTCCTTTAGTGTTCCCTAATCCCTCGGTCTGGACGGCCTCCTCGAGCGCCAAAGAAAACGTGAAGAGGGTAAACTACGCTAAATCTCAAAGGAGCTCCCCGACCCCTGTTTTCTATGGACGTGTCATTGGAAGGGACGAAAATAGAACACGTTGTTGTTGTATAGACTGAATTTTAAAGTTTTCGTGATATTAGATATAATTTTGCTTATTTTTTCTGATAAGTTTCTTCTTTTAGCAATACTATTTCCGTTATTTGGAATCTGAAAAAAAGGTTGTGAAATCCTCAAAAATTCTTCTAAAGTGTACACGGGTCACGCCATGCAAGCCGAGACGAGGTCACGGGCGGTCAGAGATTGTCTTTAAGAAGGAAAGGTCATCAGTCAACACCGTCTGACCTTTGTAATGACCAAGGGAATGCCACTGACGACCCCTTTGACCCCCGAAAGACCCATAATGAGACGGTTTTAGGAACATCTTTTACATGTTAAAATTGTGGAAAAATACTTACGGAGAAAAAAATGGTAAATATTTTTATAAACTACTCCTGAGGTTTATTTATTTATTTTATTTTGGTCGGGTAATTAGCAACACTTAAATTATATATGATTTAACATGTTTTAGGTACCTCTCACTGAAAGTATGTCAACTGTCTACAAAATATTGTGTTTATTTTATATGATTAAACCATGATTCTCTCTCTCTCTCTCTCTCTCTCTCTCTTTCTCTCTCTCTCTCTCTCCTCTCTCTCTCTCTCTCTCTCTCTCTCTCTC
>NW_020871882.1:40000-45000 GCF_003789085.1 Penaeus vannamei
TTCTTTCCTTCCTCTGTCACCAAGAGCTGGGGGGGGGGGGGGGGGCGAGGCGAGTGACAACGAGATCCGCAAATTTCAAGTTGGCACAATTCTTCGGCGATCGCGTCATAGGTTAACTCGTTTCTGGAAACTGTTGCGCGCGAGATGTACCCTCTCTGGAAGGCTTCGTCTTTATATAATCTTGTTATCTTTTGCTTTTTTTCTTCTTTTTGGGGGGGTTGTGGATGATGGTTGTTCCTCCCGTTAGGGTTTAGAGGTTGTTATCTTTTTGTTTTGTTCGTGGCCGCGTCGGCTGTGGCTTATACAGCACGTAAGCGAGCTGAACCTTCGAGGGATATGAATTGTCATCCTAAATTGTGGCAAGCCAGCGCCGCCTCGAGCTATTACTCATTATCTCCTCCAGTTTTTGTACCTCTTGACTACCCTCCCCCTCCTCTCCTTCACCCTTCGAGGGACAACCGCCCTTATGTCCCGAGTCCATAAAGGCGAGGACGAGGCGGAAGGCGCGGAGGAGACCCGTTTTCTACGAATTTTAGAACTTAAATCGCGTTTTCTTTGAGGTGACGGGATCGCCTGCCCTCTCGCGGCCGCAGTGGAAACCAACGGAATTATGACGAAGGATTTAGGTAATTGGTCCCTGATTACGAAGCTGGGGGTTCGGCTTTTATAAGGACGGTTTTAATTACCGCTTGCTAAATGGAGGGAGGCGCTCGGGGTCCGGCATGGCGAGGTCACAGAGAGGGACACAGACTGAGACAACGATGCAGTGATGCCAGTTTAGAGTTGCGGGATTCTGGCATGACTTTTTTTTTCCGAACCGTTTGCGATGGATTCCTCTCTGGCAACACTGCAGATGCGTTTCATCTTGAATGCACTGATGTAGATATGAGTTGATTTTTTTTTCTTTTAATATCGCCAATTAACAGGTTTTTTTTTATTGTCAAAAACCGTCGCCATTAATCAGACTTATCATTATGAATCAGATTTATTAATCTCATTAATCAGACTTCATATTATGGTTATTATTATTATTACCATTATGAGAAAAATAAAGGAGTTTTGGATATCGCTTTTCGCAGCGGGTCTCCCTAATTGCAGAGGGTAATTGAGGTTGAAATCGATTACAACCCGACCCCCCCCCCCGCCCCGCCCCCCCAGTTGGGTCCAGTTTGAAGAATTTACGCGAATGAGTTATTTGCATATGTGATCTAGCGGGATTTATATAGATTACACGCCGAAGGTAATGATATCGCTAATATGAACGTATTTATGAGATAATATTGCCTTTAGAAGATGGGTTATTAGGAGGCGAAGTAGTTAGGATGTCAGCGTGGAAAAATGGCGGCAAAAAATGGCGGCAAAAAAGGTGAGCGATTGAATAATGTGAATCTTTTTTTTCTCTTTTTTCTGGATTAATTTGCGGATAAAAAAAAAGAAAAGAAAAGAAAAAAGAAGATAGAAGATATATATATATATATAGATAGATAGATATAGATATAAGATAGATAATAATATAACGTAATTTCTTATACATACCGTCCCTCTGCGGAAGTAGAACCGCGCATATTTGATTTAATTTACTATTCGGCATCTCAGGGTGCCAGTGCCAATCAGCCTCGATATAAAGAAAGGGATTCGAAGGCGGTTGATGTTGCACACGAAGCAGGGCGGAGGTTGCAGGCTGGTTGCACGGGCGTCTAGGATCTCGAAGGTGGCAAAGCAGCAGCGCGGGCGGGGAGCGCTTGTATGGCTGTGGGGTGTTGTGTGCGGTGTGTGTGTGTATGTGTGTATATATCATGTGTGTGTGTGTGTGTGTGTGTGTGGTATTATATATGTATGTATATAAGTGAATGTATATATGTGTGTATCCATTTATCTCTCTCTTCTCTCCTTCTCTCTATCTATCTCTATCTATATATATATATATATATATATATATATATATATATATATATATATATTATATATTCATTGATTTATAATTTATATATTTTTTTTACATTGGCGTACTTGCATACATGTATGTTTGTAATGTTGTTTTACTATTTCTGTCTTTATCTCTCGAAGTTCTCTATCTTTATCCCTCTCCCTCTCCCTTCGGGGTACCCCCTTCACCCTCCTCCCTCCCTCCCTCCCACTCTCATATAATATAATACAACAGCAATATTATTGGCCTGTCTCCGTTAGCGTCGGCGGCCTCCTCGCATCGCCAATTTAAGACGAAGGGGAAGAAGATTTAGGCTCAGCGCTGCATGTGATCCCCGGCTAGCAGACTCCGCTACACGAGACGGGGAGGAGAAGCCGCTAGTTTCGCCGGGACAGCTGACCGCCCAGTCGTCCCGCTTCGCCGTAGAAGAGAACCGTGGCGCTGCGGTTGATGTTCGGTGTTGCAGACGGAGTTATCAATTCGGGGCGGATTCGGCTGCGGTGCAATGAGGGTCGTGTATACGGGGCGGTGTTGCAAACGTGTAGCGATTTGTTTTTTTTTGCTTGATATTTGTTTTTGTTTTTTTTTTTTTTTCTTTTTTTCTTCTTTTTTTTCTTCTCTTTTTTCTTTTTTTTTCTTTTCTTTTTTTTTTTCTTCACCTCGTCCTTCTTCTTCTTCATCATGAGCATCTTCTTCTTCTACTTAATCTTGTCCTCCTCCTTTAATACGTCTTTTCCTTTTATATTTATTTTCCTCCTCCTCCTCCTCCTCCTCCTCACCTCCTCCTCCACCTCCTCTCTCCTCCTCCTCCTCCACACCTCCTCCCTCCCCTCCTCCTCCTCCTCCTCCCTCCTCCTCCCCTTCCTTCCTCTTCCTCCTCCTCCTCCTCCTCCTCCTCCTCCTCCTCCTCCTCCTCCTCCTCCTCCTCCTCCTCCTCCTCCTTCATCAAATCATCATTTTTTTCTTTTTTTTCTAAAGTGGACGGAGCGAGTTCGAGCAGTTCCCGGATGTATCTATGACATTAAATGATGCACCTGTTCGATTCCCGGACCTGCCTCTCGGGGCTCAAGCCGGCGGGAAGGGATCGGAGTCTGCCGGAAAGGTCGATTCTAATTTAAAGATTGATTCTGACGTCAAGCGGTCGATTCTAAGGGACGTAAAGGTTGATTCTGAAGTCAAGCGATTCTGATGTGAAGGTGATTTCTAATTTAAAGATTGATTCTGACGTAAAAGTTGATTCTGACGTCAAGCGGTTGATTCTAAACAAAGATTGATTCTGATGTAAAGGTTAATTCTGACGTCAAGCGGTCGATTCTAAAGATTGGTTCTGACGTAAAGGTTGATTCTAGTGTAAAGCTGGATTCTGACGTAAAGCGGTCTGATTCTGAATTAAGCGTTGATTCTGACGTCAGGCGCTTGATTCTAATGCAAAGATTGATTCTGACGTAAAGGTTGATTCTGACTTGAAGCGGTTTGATTTTAATGCGACGACCTGTATTTGAGCGACTTCCGTAGGGCCCGCGTCGAGAGGGAGAGGGAGAGAGAGAGAGAGAGAGAAGAGAAGAGAGAAGAGAAAGAAGAAAGAGGATATAAAAAGACAAAGAAAAAAAAAATTGCTGGAACCCCACCACGAAAGCGGATTAAGCAACATCGAAAAGACATTAAAGCCACACGTTGAGGTGTGTGTGTTTGCCTGCACACACGAGGACACATGTAAGTTAAAGCAGAGAACAAAGTGTTTTTCCCACACCGTTCTCAGGGCGGGCGGGCGGGTGGGCGGGTGGGCGGCCTTCTCTCTCTCCCCTCCTCCCCCCCCCTTTCAGAAGCAGCGGCGAGAACCAGCAGTGTGGGAGACCTGCAGGAAAAGGGCGTGTGGGCTGAGAACTGTCGACCACAGTTTTGCAGGTCATCTTGAATATGATAGTGTGGGGGTTGTTGGCTGGGTTGGTTTGGGTTGTTTAATGATTGTTTGTTTTTTTGGGTTGTTGGCTGGTTTGATTTGGGTTGTTTGCCGAGTTGATCTGGGTTGTTTAATGATTGTTGTTTTGGGTTGTTTGCTGACTTCGGGTTGTTGGCTGAGTTGATTTTGGTTGTTTGCCGATTGTTGTGTTTGGGTTGTTTGTTGTCTTGCTTTGGGTTGTTTGTGATTGTTGTTTTTTGGGTTGTTTGTGATTGTTGTTTTTGGGTTGTTTGTTGTCTTGCTTTGGGTTGTTTTCTGACTTGCTTGGGTTGTTGTTTGCTTGTTGTTGTGATTGTTGTTTTTTTTGGGTTGTTGCTGGGTTGATTCGGGTTGTTTGTGATTGTTGTTTTTTGTTTGTGATTGTTGTTTTTTGGGTTTGTGATTGTTGTTTTTTGGGTTGTTTATTGTTTGTTTTTTTGGTTGTTTGTGATTGTTGATTTTTGATTGTTGTTTTTGGGTTGTTTGCGGAATGTTGTGAGTTGTGAGTCCTTCGGGTTATTTACTGAACGTTCCTTTGGGTTGGGAAGGCTATTGTGTATCTTTAATTTGAGGAGCAAGAAAAATGCAGTTCAATAACCTCGAACAAGACAGTGGGTATTTGTTTTTGTTTTTTTTTTTTTTTTTTTTCGTCCAAAAACGGAGGTTGGGGAGAGGGGGGGAGGGGGGAGTAGCCATACCTCCGGGCGTTTTTTTTTTTTTTTTTTTTTTTTCCCTAATTTCTTTTTGCCTTTTTTAATACTTGATCTATAGCGAATGATGTGACACCCTAATAACAATGATCAGGGAAGTCGGTAAAGTGTTAAGTGGAAGGGTTCTCCCCCCCCCCCTCTCGCGCAACCCTCCTCACACACACACACACACACACTCACTCACTCACTCACTCACTCACTCACTCACTCACTCACTCACTCACTCACTCACTCACTCACTCACTCACACACTCACTCACACACACACACACAACACACACACACACACACACACACACACAAACCCCAGGGTCCCGCCGGCAGTGAGAACCTCAGGGGGATTTTGGTCAGATGGCGGTGCAAGATCTTGGTCGGGGGGGGGGGAGATGGGGGGAGGGGGCTGAGGGAGAGTGGAGGGAGGAGG
>NW_020871882.1:50000-52500 GCF_003789085.1 Penaeus vannamei
CCTCCCTTCCTCCCTTCTCCTTCCATTTTTCCTCTCTTCTCCTATTCCCCTAATCCTCCTCTACCCCCCCCCCCCGTCATCAAGAAAAGATCAAGCAGCGACAAAAAAAGAAAAAAGAAAAAAGGAAAAAAACGTAATTCTAGACAGGTTGCAAGTCGGAAATTTTATTATGTTTCGAATTTTCGTAAAACCTCAAGATTTTGTTTCTCCGTCTGTCTGTCTGTTTATCTGGTCTGTCTGTCTGTGGTTCTTCCTGTCTTTCTTTCTCTGTCTTCTCTTTCACTCTCTCGGGCTTTGTATGTGTCCGTATGTCTTTTCTCTTCTTGTCTCCTTTCCTCTCCTCAACTTTCTCTCTCTCTCTCTCTCTCTCTCTCTCTCTCTCTTCTCTCTCTCTCTCTCTCTCTCTCTCTCTCTCTCTCTCTCTCTCTCTCTCTCTCTCTCTCTCTCTCTCTCTCTCTCTCTCGCTTTTTCCTTCTATCTTTCCTCCCCCCTCCTTCCCCCAATTCGCTCTCGAGATTTTTTTAAATTTTCGAAGAGAAGAATCATAATCATACTTGTTTCGCGGTCTTCGCGTTTTAACTTTATATAAAACGCGGTGGAGGTACTTTACTCTGTTAATGGACGAAAAAAAAACAATGACACTCCCTTGTAACACTAGTTCGAGAAGGAGAAAAAGCCTCGAAGGGACACGGGACAACGAGCCTCATGACACGGGGACGTTGAGGCGAGTGTCCCGTGTCTCTCCGCCGTGTCACCTGGCGAGCGGTTCCGCGCCGTTGCAAGATATTTCGTTTCCTCCGTTCTTCGTAAACCTCTGCAACGGCAGGAGCGCCTCCCGAACGCCCCGCCGCGCTCGCCCAATCGATCCCACCGAACGGCCGATCCACGAAATGAAACGCGAAAGGAATAGATTCGAAAAGGGAGGAAGAGAAGGGAGCGAGAAGGAGAGAAGCCCCGAGCGAAAGCCAGCGGAGGCGAGCGAAGGGCAGAGGGAAGGCTGCAGGTCGCGCAGAGGTCGGGCCGTTGGGGGATCCCGTGAGAAAAAGCGCGCCAAATGCACACGTTGACTTTGTTGATTTTTCGCCTGTTTACTGCGGCCCTTTGTGGCGGCTTCGTGGTCCGATGGATTTGTTTTATGGCTTGGGTTTTTTGGTTGGTTATCTATTTATTTTGGTTTTGGTTTTTATCTACTTATTTTGGTTTTGGTTATCTATTTATTTTTTTTGGTTGTTTATCTACTTTATTTTGTTTTTTTGGTTATTTATTTATTGGTTTTGGTTATTTATCTATTTATTTATCTACTCTTTTCTTCACTTCTTTTTTTTTTTTTTTTTTGAGGGGGAGGTAGGGTGGGGGTAGCTATCTGAGGGGGGGTGAGGGGGAGGGGGGTTCATTTTTATCGATTTATGCTTGAATTGAATTATTGATTTATACGTTGATATTTTTTTTATTTGTTTATTTATTTACTGAAGAAAAGGGAGAAGAGAGGGGAGATAATTTTTAGGAAAGGGAGGGGATTATTATTTTTATTTTTTAAGGGGAAGGCGAGGGTAGGATTTTATTATTATTATTATTATTATTTTATTTTATTTTTATTTATTTTTTTTTTTGTACGAAGGATTAAGAGGGAAGAAAAAATCTTGTAGATGGAATTATTCGTGGAATTTGGCAGAAGCAAGAAATTCAGGAATTATTATTATTATTGTTATTACTGTTTGTTGTTATCACTCTTATTATTATCATTATTATTAGAGTTATTATATTTGCATTAAGAAATTTAGGAATTATTATTATTGTTATTATCATTATTTATTACTATTATTACCATTATTATTTTTAGAGCTGTTATTATGAATGTATATTTTTATATCTATTTTTCACTCGGAGATGATTTTTCTCTCTTTGTAGACGAAGGAAGATGAGATACAATGTGTATATCATGTTTGTTTATTGTTGGAAGGATTTTCTTATTTTCTGAGAAACTGATTGTTCGGTGATTGTTAATCCGATGGATAAAAAACGTGAATAAGAGAGGGAGAGGGTGGGAGAGGGGGAGAGAGGGTGGGGGAAGAAGAGAGAGAGGGTGGGGGAGAGAGGAGGGAGAGGGGGAGAAGGAGAGAGGGAGAGAGAAGGAGAGAGGGAGAGAGAGAGAAGAGAGAAAGAGAGAGACAGAGACCGATAGACGGACAGAAATAGATAAAAAAGTAAAATTTAAAAAGATACGTAAAAAAAGAAGATAAGACAAAAAAACAATAACAAACAAAAATTATAAAAAAAAACCCACCTTACGTCACACAAGAACATAGCTCGAACGACAAGTCAACCCAAAGGTCAAAATCGCTTGCCCGCTGCCACCGCCGTCCTCGTGAGACCGAAAAGTAGTTCCCATGGCATTGTGTTGACCCAAATTTTGATAAATATTTACACTCGATTCCTCGCTGTTTTCGGATGTGTTGAGATAAAAAAAAAAAAAAAAAAAAAAATCTGTTTATAAATCGCT
>NW_020871882.1:55000-62500 GCF_003789085.1 Penaeus vannamei
TTCCCTCCGCCGCCCTCCCCTCCCTCACTCCCGACACCCTTCTCACGCCCGTTGCTAAGTACGTATCATGTACTACCGCCCTACTCCTCCGCCTCCTCCACCCACTCCCCCCCTTTTCCCCCTTCCCCCTACTCGTTCCCCTCCCCCTCCCCCCCTCCTCCCCCTCCCCCCACTCGTTCCCTCCCCCTCCCTTCCCCACCCCTTCCCCTGCCGACCGGTCACGCGAGAATGCCCCGAGCACCAGCCTCGCCTCGCATTTCGCCCTGTTCATGTGCCCAGTCTGGAGGGCGCGTCATGCGAAGGTCATGCGCGGGTGTCATGGCGGAGGCCCTGCGGCGGCGTTCTGAAGGATGGGAGGGAGGGAGGAGAAGGGTAGGGGGAGAGGGAGAGGAGGAGAAGAAGAGGAGGAGGAGGAAGAGAGAAGATTAGAGAAGCAAGGGGAAGGAGGAGGAGGGGGGTGGAGGAGGAGGAGGAGAAGAAGAGGAGGAGGAGGAAGAGAGAAGATTAGAGAAGCGAGAAGGAGAGGGGAGGGGGGGCGGGCAGAGCGCGGAGGGTCCTGCGAGCGCTGCCATGACGGCCATGCGCGGTGGGGGGCCGGCGCCCGCGGTCATGCCTGGCTGGCCATCCCGAGCCGCGGAGTCGCCGAGGGACACGATCCCCGGCGTGAGCGAGAGGCCCTTGCAAGGAGGTTTTCGTTGTGATTTTGTGCCTCCGTGAAGCCTCGGGTGTCCTCGCGGGATGAAACCTCGCTCCGTCGCTGCTGCGCCTCCTGCGAGCTCTTGCCTTGGCGCTCGCTGGCTCTTCGCCTCTCCCTCTCGCTTTCTCTTGATCTTATCCTTTCTCTCTCTCTCTTCCTCTTCATTTGTTTTTTCTTCTCCTTCCATCCCTCTGTCTCTCTCTGCCCTCTCATTCTCCTCCCCTCCTCTCCTCCTCCTAATCCTCCTTCCTAATCCTCCTCCTCCTCTTCCTCCCCCTTTGCTCCTCTCTTTCCTTTCTCTTCTCTCTCCCCTCTCTCTCCCTCCTCTTTCCCTCCCTCTCCCTCCCTCCCTCTCAGTCTCGAGTGCTTTCTTGGTGAGGATTACCTGGAGGGAGATTTCATCAGAAGGCGATTTCTGGACGCGGGGCTCACTTAGCAGATTCTGTGGCCTTCGCGAGCCAGGTAGAAGGTATTTAGGTATTCGCTCTCTCTATCTATCTGTCTATCTATTCTCATTTCCCATCTCTCGCTCCTTTCTCTTTCTCTTTCTTTCTCTTCTCTTTTCTTTCTCTTTCTCTTTCTTTCTTTCTTTCTTTCTTTCTTTCTTTCTTTCTTTCTTCTTTCTTTCTTTCTTTCTTTCTTTCCTCTCTCTCTCTTCTCTCTCTCTCTCTCTCTCTCTCTCTCTCTCTCTCTCTCTCTCTCTCTCTCCTCTCTCTCTCTTCTCTCTTCATCATCATCCTCTTTCTCAGTCCGTCAGAGAAACACCAAGTATTATTTCAATGGAGTTGCAGAAAGAATATTTTTTTAAGCAACAAACACAAGAGATACATTGTACTACACACCAGGGAACCGTTTAACTGTAAGTAATACAATCTCACAGACTTGTCTCAAGGAATATTGGGAAGCCAAGATACAGGGAAAGCCGCTATCATATATTCACATGTACACACACGCACGCACACACATGCACGGACGAGTAAAAACACACACCACAAACCAAACACAAACACACACACACACACACACACCACACACACCACACACACAAACAAACAAACAAACAAACCACACACACACACACAGGCACGCACGGGATAGGCAGACACTCACTTGTTTGCCTCTCCAACGTTTTCCCCAATAAAGATGGCGCTGTAGATACCAGGTGACGGATCCCGAAGAGGGCGCGCGCAGGCAGGCAGTCAGTCGCCCGTTTTCTTTAATGTTGACTTATCACCGCAATGATTCTGTTCTTGCTTTCAGTTTCGCTTGCTTTCTCTAGGTCGGTGCTTGCTGGGGGAGGAGGGAGGAGGGAGGAGGGGGTGGAGGGGGAGGGGGAGGAGGGAGGAGGGAGGGGAGGGGGGAGAGGGAGAAAGAGAGAAAGAGAACGGAGAGAGAGACGAGAGAGAAGGATGGAAAGGAGAGACAAATGAAGAGGAAGAGAGAGAGAAAGAGAGAGAGAGAGAGGAGAGAGAGAGAGAGAAGAGAGAGAGAGAGAGAGAGAGAGAGAGAGAGAGAGAGAGAGAGGAGGGGGGGGGGGGGGAGAGGAATAGACGAAATGATAGCCCTTCGCAGGACCCTCCCAGCCTTGCATAGAGCACCGTTGTGGGCGCGCGTGAGGGAGAACTACGGAACCCGAAGGACCGAAGGCAAGGGACACTCGGCCGAAGGAAAAAAAAAAAAGCCGATGGAAAGCCGATGGACACAAGCCAGAGGTTTCCTAATGAAGCTAAGTGTACTAAGAGCACCTCGAGCTACGCTAAGTGGAGGGTGTGGGGGGGGTTGGGGGGAGGGGCAATCTGATCTCGGATCCTCCTCTCTCGCTTCTCGGTCTCCCTTCTGCTCCTGTTTGGATCGAGGGTGAGGGGAGGGATGGGTATGGGGGAGGGGGAGGGGGGTGTTTGGTTCCATTGCCATATGCTTTCTTCTTTTGTTCACTCTTCTTCCTTTCTCTCTTCGTTATATTCTCTTTCTTCCTTTCGTTATTTTCTGTCTTTCTTCTTTTCTTTCTTCTTTATTCCCCTTCCCATTCCTTTTTTCTCTTTCTTTATGCCCTTCTTCTGTCTTTTTTTATTCCCCGTGTCTCTCTTTTTTCTTAATTCCTCTATTTTCTGTTCTTTTTATTCCCATCTTCCTCTTTTTTTCTTTATTCTTCCTCCCTCTCTTCCCTTCCTCTTATCTATCTCCCTCCTTCTTCACCTTTCTCTCCTTTACTCCAACATCCTCTCTTCTCCCTCCTCCATATATTCCTCAGCTCCTTATGTCCAAGGTTAATTCTTCCATTTTTCCCGTTTCTCCCATCTGTTATCTGTCGTCATCTCGCACTTTCTCTGTTTTATTGCTTTCATCACCTCCTCCACTTTCTTCCTTCCTCGTCCCGCCTCTATACACTTGGGAGTTGATGTTTCTTCCCTATTCTCCTTCCTTATATGTTCACGAAAAATGGGGATTGGCTTTTAAGTGGTCCATAACATTTTTATTTCGTCTTAAACGTCATGTGTGTTGAAACAGAAGATTATTCGAGTTTTTCTCTTTTTTTCTCTTCTTTTTTCTTTTTTCTTTTTGATGGTGAGACTTTTTTTTGATGGTGAGACTTTTTTTTTGTATGGTGAGACTTTTTTTTGTATGGTGAGACTTTTTTTGTATGGTGAGACTTTTTTTTTTGTATGGTGAGACTTTTTTTTTTGTATGGTGAGACTTTTTTTGTATGGTGACTTTTTTTCTTTTTTTTTTGTATGGTGAGACTTTTTTTTTGTATGGTGAGACTTTTTTTTTTGTATTGGTGAGACTTTTTTTTTGTAGGTGGACTTTTTTTTTTGTATGTGAGACTTTTTTTTTTTTTTGTATGGTGTTTTTTTTTTTGTATGGTGAGACTTTTTTTTTTTGTATGGTGGACTTTTTTTTTTTCTTTTTTTGTATCTTTTTTTTTTTTTAGTTTTTTTTTTTCTGGTTTTTTTTTTGGTTCTGGTTTAAGGGGGGGAGGGTTATTTGCTGTGTTTATTTTTCTGTTTGTTTCTCTTTCTGTCTCAATCTTTCAACTTTCTCTCAATCAGTTTCTCTCTCTTTTCCTTCTCCCTCGCTCCCTCTCCCTCTCCCTTCCACCCCCTGCCTCTCCCTCCCCTCTCCCTTCTCCCTATCCCTCTCCCTCTTTTCTCTTCCCCCTCCCTCCCCCTCCTCCACCCTCCCCACCTCCTCAAGATGCCCCATTATTAAAGTCTCTCCTTCCAGGGAGTTCTCGAACGATGTTTGGCGGGCACTAATTGCCATAATGCTGCCATATTTATGTAGTAATCACCAATTTTCATATAATTAAAATATTAGCATTATCTCGATCATTATTCCTACGGCATGTTCACTGAAGAAGACAGCTGATTTGATTGGTTAACCTTTTTTTTCCGAGAAGGGAAGGAGGTCGTTAATGAACACTTTTGAGGAGATGTAATGAATCTCTTCAAGTTGGATGGATTTGCGCGGGCGCGTATGCCCTCGATGGGTCAGGGGGGGGGGACGGATTGAGGTCGTGGGTCGTCAGACTGGCATCGTCACCCTTAACATGTCCAAAATTGCGAAGAAAGGAATTGACCGCCGGAGGAATCGCCTCTTCCCTTCCGCGCCCCCGTCTCATTTTATACCTCGGCTCCCTCTACTTATGAAGAATCTCTCGTCCGGAATTACCCGTCTGCCACACAATTGATGATAACATATACACCGCTTGCCTGTCGACTCCAACCGATAGCGACCTGCCCACCGTGCCCTGCCACAACCTCCAGCCGCTGCCACATCCTGCTATCCCTTCGCCGCTAGCAGGGTCCGAACTAGCGGCCGGCCTTGAGCTACCACGGTGACCACTAACACATGTTGCCAGCCATACGAGGGGATTGGAGGTGGGAGGGTTGCAGCGGGATTGGGCGTTGGGGTCCCACTCCTCCGCAGATGGAACGGGGGTTGGGAAGGGGATTGGGAGGATTAGGGGTAGGCGTGTCGGAGAGAAAAGGAAAAGAGGAGAAGCAAAGAGAGAAAGAGGAAAAGGGAGCTGGAAGAGAAGGAAAAGAGCGGAAGAAAGAAAAAGGTGGGCAAAGAGAAGAAGAGGGAAAACAGAGAGACGAGCATGAAAGAGGAGAAGGTGAGTTGTGGAGTAAAAAGAAAGAGGTGGACGAGAAACGAGAGAGGTGAAGGAATGATTAAAAAAAGCGAAGAGAAAAAAAAGAAAACTTGGATAGATCATTCTCTCAAAAAAGGCAGAATGGGAAAATAAGTCAAAGCCAAGAATTCTAGAAAATCGTTAATCCAAATCAGCCAACAGATATGGCCAAGTAACAAAAAAAAAAAAAAAAAAAAAAAAAAAAAAAAAAAAAACATCCGTAAGAACCACTAACCCCCCACCCCCCCAAAAAAAAAAAAGAAAAAACAATGAAAAAAAACAAAACAACGTAAAAAAAAAAAAAAACACAATTTCTAAACCAGTGCTAAAAAAATGAGGTTAGCGAATCGAGGTTCCCGTTTTCTCATGTTCCGCGAGAGAGGCGCCCATGTTGTTCGCCCGGCGGAGGAGACGGAAGAAGAGCGGCCACTGTGTTACTTTATGACTTCACGATCGTTTCGCCTCGCCACCGCATAGAATCAAAACTCGTCCGGCCAAAAGTGGTTGACATAACCACGGAGTTCCGATAGGGTTGATGGCTCTAGTTTATTTGCCGATTTAAGAGAGTGCGCGAAGTGGTAGGGAGAGAAGTTAGATAAAAGCTCGGGGTTTGGGGAGAGGGGGGAAACGGCGCGGGAGGGGAAATGGGACGGCGTGGAGAGTGGAGAAAATGTTAGAGGAAAAGGATGAAAGGAGAGAAGGAGGGAGAAGGAGAGAAAGAAGGAGAAAGAACGGGAAAATAATGAAAAGAGAGCTGGCGGAGAGATACATATAGAAAGAAGAAACGTTGATGAGAGGGAAAGAAGAAAAAAAGAAGAGAATAATAAGAAGTTCAGAAAAATAGTAAAAAAAAGAGACAGACAGAACAGACACAGCCAAAAAAGAAGAACAGAAAATGTAAGAAAATGAAGATTGACAGACAGAACAACAGCCAGAAAGTAGCGATCCAGAGCAGTTAACAGTGCAAACAGACAGACAAAAAAATCGCAAGGCAAAGTCGAAATAACGCAAGTTGCAACGATGACATTCAGTCACAATCAAACCCAACCCATTAAGAATATATTAATGAGTAATTTTTTTCTCACTAAATGACCGTTGATAAAGCCTGCTCGTGTGTCCCAGTCTTCGCTAATGACTTCGCTTCCATTTTATTATCATTTTCAACCGAGAGAGAAAAATATCGGTTGAATAAAGTTGCAGACGCTTATGATTTTTTTTTTTTTTCTTTTTTATTCAGGGTTTTGAAAATATGTATATTGAAGATGGAAGGTTTATGCAAAGTATGGATTGTATTATGGATTCAAGTCTGTCTAATTCTCTCTCTGTCTGACTGTCTTTCTCTTTCTTTTCTCTCTCTCTCTCTCTCTCTCTCTCTCTTCTCTCTCTCTCGTCTCTCTCTCTCTCTCTCTCTCTCTCTTCTCTCTCTCTTTCTCTCTCTCTCTCTCTCTTCTCTCTCTTCTCTCTCTTCTCTTTCTCTTTCTCTTTCTCTCTCTTTCTCTCTCTCTCTCTCTCTCTCTCTCTCTCTCTCTTCTCTCTCTCTCTCTCTCTCTCTCTCTCTCTCTCTCTCTCTCTCTCTGTTCCAAGTCGGTAAACGTGTGTTAATGAGATATAAAAGAAAATGTAGCGAAGAGTTTTACAACGTGAAAGCTTGTGATTGGCCATCGAGATAAGCGCGGGCTTTTCAGTCGTGACGTCATTAACAGTGCTTTGACGTCACGGGTGGAAGTAATTTGCGTTCGTTGTCGTCTTTATTTCTCTCTGGAATGTTTCTCTGGATGCATTTCTTTTGTTTGGGAGGTTGTGGATGTGGGTTATTTTTCTTTCTTTCTTTCTTTGTTTTAGTTCTGTTGTTTTCTCTCTTTTTTATACGTGTTTTTAGTTTTTTGATTTTTATTTAGGTTAGGGCTTCCATTTTCGGATATTGTGTCTTTTTTTGTTTTTTTTTTTATTATTCTTTCATTTATCATCTTTTTTTCAGTGCCTGTAATCTCCCATCCGTTGTTATATCTCCCATTAATAACCCATCAAAATTCCCGCTATCTTCAGCATAATCGGAATTAGAATTGAAGAATTAAATTTTCGATGTTGATGCGTAAAAAAAGAGGCGATAGGATGGGGAGGTGAGGGAGGGAGGGAGGGAAGGGAGGGAGAGGGAGGGAAGGGGGAGGGTGGAGGGAAGAAGATGGGAGGGGGAAGGGAGGGTAGAAGGTGGGGAAGGGAGGGAAGGGAGGGGAGGGGGAAGGGAGAGGGGAAGGAGGGTGAGAGGGAGGGAGAGAGGGAGGAAGGGAAGGGGTGGGGAGGAGAGAATGGAGGGGGAGGGAAGGGAAGGAGGGAGGAAGGGGAGGGGAGGAAAAGGGAGGGAGAGGGAAGGAGGGAGGGAGGGAGGAGGGAAGGAGGAAGGGGGAAGGGTGGGAGGGAGAAGGGGGGGGAAAGAAAGGGGAAGGGAGGGAGGGAAGGGAAGGTGGAGGGGGGGGAAGGAAGGAAGGGAGGGAGGGAGGGGAGGGTGAGAGGGAGGGGGACAGGGATGAAAGGAGGGGGAGGGGAGGGAAGGAGGTGAGAGGGAAGGGGAGAGGATAGGGAGGGAGGGAGGGAAGGGGGGATAGGGAGGGAAGGAGAGGAGGGGGAAGGGGGGAAGGGAGAGAGGGAGGGTGGGAAAGGGTGAGAG
>NW_020871882.1:67500-69039 GCF_003789085.1 Penaeus vannamei
TATATCATTTTGATGTCCCGTTCAACACCCGTTTAATATTTTTCTTAAAACTTTTTCTTTCATGTTCGATTTTTTTCTGTATTTTAAATATTCTCCTTGTGTTTATTATTTCTGTTTTGCATCATAACCACCTTTCACAAAAAAAAGTATTTTTTTATATATATGTAGTGTATGATTCTCTCTGTCTGTCTCTCTCTTCTCTTCTCTTCTCTTTCTCTCTCTCCTCTCATCTCTCTCGGTCTCTCACTCTCGTTCCTCTCCTCTCTCTCTCTCTCTCTCGTCTTCGCGTCTCTCCTCTCTCTCTCTCTCTTCATCCTCCCCTCCCTCCTCCCTCCCTCCCCCCCTCTCTCTCTCTCTTCTATTATCTCTCTTCTCCTCTCTCTCTCTCTCTCTTCCTCCTCCTCCCTCTCCTTTCTCTCGTCTCTCTCTCTCTCTCTCTCTCTCTCTCTCTCTCTCTCTTCTCTCTTCTCTCTCTCCTTCTCCCTCCTCCCTTCCCTCCTCCTCTCCCTCCCTCCCTCCCTCCTCCCCTCCTCCTCCCCCTTCCCTCCCTCCTCCTCCTCCCCCTCTTCCAACGAATGAGCGACTTATGCAGATGCGCGTCTTATCAAAAACCAATAACCTCTCGGGTTATGTTCCAGAGACAACTCGCCGTATTATTTATGGGGCCGCCGGAGATGTGAATGCCAATGATTTAGGGACAAGGAAGGATGGGGAGGGGGTGGGGTAGGAAGGGGGGTGGGGGAGTTGGGCGTAGGTGGGGGATGAGGGGCAAGGGGGATTGGGGGAGTTTGGGAGGTTTGGGAGAGGTAGAGGGAGGGGAGGAAGAAGGAGAGGGGTTGGGGTTGGTAGGAGGAAGGAAAAGGGGGGGGTAGGGGGGGAGGGGAGAGGAGGAAGAGATTAGGGAAGAGGGAAGAGAAGGAGGGGAATAGGAAGTAGGGGAGGGGGAAAGGAGAAGGTCGTGGGAGGTAGGGGAGAGGAAGAGAAGGAGGAGGGGAGTTAAACGGGAATTTTTAGCGTGAGGGGGAGGAGGACGAGGTAAGAGGGGGAGTAAGTAGGTAAGAATTTTGGTTAGGAAGAAGAGGTGGGAGGTAGGGAGAGGAATAGATGTGGGATTTTGGGGAGAAGGGAGTTTAGGGGGATTTAGGGGGAGGAAGGAGGGAAGGGGAAAGAGCTAGACGTGGCTGGAGGAAGAGTGGAGTAAGAAGTTAGAAGTCGAGGAGGAGGGAAGAAAGACAGTCGGGGTTGGGTTGGGAGGGGGAGGTAAGAAAGGACGACATATTTTGCAAATTTAAAGAACTTTCTTCGCTGTTTTTTGGCGAGGAGAGAAGACAGAAGAAGACACACGAAAGAAGTCTATTTTTATCGAACGGGGAAGTGTTTTCATTATGTACAGAGGTTTGGGATTTTATTGCCTTACGTATAGAGGGGATTTAGATAGATTCCGAAAACTTTATAGGGGTTTGAATCTCTTTCGATAAGATATCGATGCTCCTTGGAAGTCATTTTGTGGATTTCCATGCGTTTAGGGTGTTTTTATTC
>NW_020871883.1:2500-12500 GCF_003789085.1 Penaeus vannamei
TGTAGTTTGATTTTCCATGTATGCACGCAGGTACCCACGAATATGCATAAGTACACATATCTAACACACACACACACACACACACACACACACGCACACACAACCAGAATCACAAAAATACAAACACACCACAAGCATGCACGTCGAACACACATACCCGAAGCATCCATGTATACACACACATACACACCGCAGCCAGAAACAAAGACACATTCACGCATGCACGCAAACACACACGCAAGCACACAGGCATGCAAAAAAAAAAAAAAAAAAAAAAAAAAAAAAAACTGAACGGTATTCATGACCTCAAAAAAAAATGAATAAAAAAGTAAAAAACAAAAAAAGACACATTTTCCTCTCCTGTTCACAGACTTGTTCACCGCTATTGGCAAGAATACGAAACCGCAGTGACCGCTCTACTTCATCTTCGAAATTTTCAAGATGATCGATTTAGTCTTTCTTTTGAGATTAGTTAGATCTACATATTAGTTATCTACATATAGTTAGATCTACATATTAGTTAGATCTACATATTGATAGATAACGAGATATGGTTATATATACATATCTATACATATATGTAGAAATGATATTATAAGCATATAGATAAACAGGTGAAAGAGATTAATCCTGCTGTTTATCGATATCATTATAACCAATTGATAAAGAGATTTGGTTATATATACCTATACATATATGTAGAAATAATATTATAGACACATATGGATCAGCACATGAAAGAGATTAAGAATATTAATTATCGATATCAACATCAATGAATTGTATTCATTTTTGATAAAAATCGCGTTATTTACCAGTCATTTAATATTTACATATCAATTTATAAACAGAACCGTATTCAGGATTTTTTTTTTTTTTTTTTGGGGGGGGGGGTAGAGAAAAGGGGAAGGGTTAAAAAATATAAGAAAATATTAATTTATAGAGAATTGTAATAAATTTTGACATACCCTCCCTCTCCCCCTATTCCCTTCTTTTGACGATATATCTTTAATTTTCTTCCATTACCTCTCTCCCTCCTTCCTTCTTCCCTTCTCCCTTCTCCCTCTTCTTCCATCCTTCACGAAATTATCATCCATTCGTTATGGCGACTTCCTTTCCCGGAATCCTCAAAACCGTATAAATATCTGATACAAATATGGAAAATATAGGTATAAAAACCGTTAGCAATAAGTTTGAAAAATTATTAGCATTGAAACCCATTTCCGGTGATTCTTGTGGGACTGAATTCCATCTAGCCATAAGCCTTCAGATTTCCCGCTTTCTGGATCTTTTTCTCTCTCTCTCTCTCTCTCTCTCTCTCTCTCTCTCTCTTCTCTCTCTCTCTCTCTCTCTCTCTCTCTCTCTCTCTCTCTCTCTCTCTCTCTCTCTCTCTCTCTTCCTCTCTCTCTTCTCTCTCTCTCTTTCTCTCCTTCTCCTTTTCTCCCCCTTCAGGCCACAGGAGAAGACCCTCCACAGTTAAGGAATTCTTTGAAGTTCCCGGAAAGGAAGTCGAAGTGACGAATAAATAATGCTTTTGGCGGAGGGAGAGGTGAAAGGGGGGGAGGGGGGGGGGAGGGGGAGGAGGGGAGGGGGGGGAGGGAGGAAGGGGAGGAAGAAAGAAAGTGAATGAGAGAAGGCGGGCGAAAAGGTTGTGTGGTGTGTGTGTGTATATATGTATATATATATATATATATATATATATATATATATATATATATATATATATATATATATATGTATATATGTATATATATATATATATATATATATATATATATATATATATATATATATATATATATATATATATATATATATATATATATATATATATATATATATATATATATATATATATATATTATATATATATATATATATATATATACATATATATATATATATATATATATATATATATATATATAAATATATATATATATATATATATATATATATATATATATATATATATATATTATATATATATATATATATGTATGTATATATTATATATATATATATATATATATATATATATTATATATAACATACATACATATATAGATAGATAGATAGATAGATGGATAGATAGATAGATAGATATACATATGTATATGTATGTATAAATATATAATAAATATATATGTGTGTATGTATATATATATATATATATATATATATATATATATATATATATATATATTGACAGCACGCATAAAGACAACAAACGAAACAATAAAACAACAAAAAGGAAATGCACCTGTGCACCATTGCGCATGTGTCTGTTTATTTACATATAATCCTCCACCTCCCCCTCCTCCCCCCCCTCCTCCTCCTTCTCCCTCCTCCCACCCTCACCCTCCTTCTCCTCCCTCCCACACCCTCCCCTCCCCCTCCCTCCTCCTCCTCCCTAACCACCGTCCCTCACCCTCCTCCCTCCTCCTCCCCCCCTCCTCCTCCTCCTCGACCTCCACCCCCTCCATCCTCCCTCCTCACCCTCCCCCTCCCCCCCCCCCCCCCCCCCCCTCCTCCTCCTCCTCGACCTCCACCCCCTCCATCCTGCGAGAAACCGCCCCACAGGATATTTAGTAACCCCTAAACCCCCACGTGTTATCTTCATGTACACATTTCCTGCAACAGAAGGACCTAACCGTCCATAGCGGGTCAGGGCAGTGCGTGTGTGCGTGTGTGCGTGTGTGTGTGTGTGTGTGGTCCATTCATGATACATCTGCTTCGTCGTGTCGCAAGTGTCGGCAGCCCCGTTAATTATGCATCCGGAAGTCAAATTGTTACGAGATTTATGAATATGAAAAGATTTTTTTTTTTTTTTTTTTTTTTTTTTTAATCCTCTCTCCTTTTTTTTTTTTTTTTGAAGGGGGGTGGGGTTAAGTTTGTGTGCGTGTGGTCAGGAAAGAAGTGATGGAAAGTGGTTATGTTGGATATGTGGTAATGATAGTGTGTTTGGGATTTGTTGTGTGTTTACTGTTTATCATAAACAGTTATTATTATATTCATTTTGGTTCTTATTATAACTGTTATTGTTATCATTGCTGTTATTGCTGTTGATAGTGTGGTGTATTTTTATTATTATCATTATCATTTTTATCATTATTACTATCATTATTATCATTCTTATTATCATATTATATCATATTATCATTCTTACTGTTATCATTATTACTATTATTGTTGCCAGTATTACATTATTGCTATCATCATCACTATCATTATTATTGTTATTGTTATTATTACTACTATTTTTTCGATCATTCTTATCGTTTATACCGTTATCATTATTACTATTATTATCATCATTATCATTATTAATGTTTTGCTTTTTATAATGGTGATCATCGTTATTAGTATTATGATTATTATCACTATAATTTTCATCACCAATAATCATTATCATTTTTATTTTTATGATTATCATTACTTTTATAGCTATTATTGTTATCATTATTATCATCATTATCATCATTAGCACTATTATCATTATTATCCTTATTATTATAATCATTGTTATTATCATTATTATCATTACTATTAGAATCATTACTATTACCATTATCATTGTTTCATTTATTATCATTACCATTATTCCAATCATTATTTTCAGAATCACTTCTCTTATTACTGTCACTATCATCATCATCGATGTTATCATTATAACTTTTATCATTATCATCATTATCATGATCTTTATTGTCATTATCATTAGTTATATCATCATCATTATTAATATCATTATCATTATCATTATTAGTATTACTATCATTATCATTATCATTACTATTGTTATCATTGTTGCTGTCATCATCATTGTTATTATTATCATTATTATTATTATCATTACTATTAATTATCTTCAATATTTGTATTACTTGCATTAGCATCATCATTGTTATCACAATTGTTATCATTATAGAAATTATCATCATTTGTAGTATAATTGTTGTTTAGTAACAGATGTGTCTATATCGTCATTATGAATATTGATATCAAGAACAATAACAATAACAGTATTAGCTTGTTTAGCGCTATCATCAATGTTATTATTGTCACCAGTATCATTATCGCAATCATTAAGAGCATTATCATTATCATCAATACTGTGATATCATTATCATTATCATCATCATCATCATCATAATCATCATCATCATCATCATCATCATCATCATCGTCATCATCATCATAACCATCATCATCATCATCATCACCATCATCTTCATCATTATCATTACCATCATCATCATCACCATCATCATCATCATCACCATCATTATCAATCGAAGTCACTGACCCCTTCCTCTGCCCCGTTACAAAAAAAAAAAAAAAAAAAAAAAAAAAAAATTGTATTAAATCTTCAGCTGAAGATAATGACTGATTTGATCAACATTTTTTCTCAAAACAAGACTACCACCTGCGCGTTTTCTTCTGTTTGTTCTTGTTTTCTTCTTCTTAATATTCTTCTTCTTTATCATCATCTTTCTTCTTCTTCTTCTTCTTCTTCATTTTCTTCTTCTTTATCATCATCTTTCTTCATTTTCTTGTTTTCATTCTTATCATTATTATTATCACTCTTCTTCTTTTTCAGTCTTCTTCTTTTCCTTCTTCTTCTTCTTCTTCTCTTTCTTCTACTTCTTCTTCTTCTTCTTTTCCTTCTTCTTCTTCTTCTCTTTCTCCTTCTTCTACTTCTTCTTCTTCTTCTTCATTCTCTCCTCCTTTTTAATTCTCTTCTTGATATTTTCCTTCTTCTCCTCCTTTTTAATTCTCTTCTTGATCTTTTCCTTCTTCTCCTCCCTCTTCCCTCCTTCTTCCTTCTCGCTCCTCCTCTTCACCTTCTTCTTCTCCATCTCTTACAATATCCCATTTCTTTTTAATCCTTTCAACATCACACATCCTCCTCTACCCAGAACATCCTAATTATCAAGTCAATAACATCGTATATATCATCGCATTTCTTGTAATTATGATAATGAATAAATACCCGAAAACAGTAATTATTTAAGCAGGTATTCATCAGATCGTTAAAGGTGTGATTTTATATTCGTTATTACTTCATCAGGTGTTCGTTATTGCAAGGGTGTGGTGGTCGGTGGTTTTTGTGCTCACTGAGGGTATTTCGGCGTAAAAGAATGGTATTTGTGTGTTTATTTGTAAACAGTGTGTTGAGTGTGTGTGTGTGTGTGTGTGCGTGTTTGTGTGTTTGTGTGAGTGTGTGTGTGTGTAGTAGTATGTGTGTGTGTGTGTGTGCGTGTTTGTGTGTGTGTGTATATATATATATATATATATATATATATATATATATATATTATATATATATATATATATACATATATATATATATATATATATATATATATATATATATATATATATATATATATATAATATATGTATATCTATATATACATGTGTGTGTGTGTGTGTGTGGTGTGTGTGTGATCTGAGAGAGAAAAGAGAGAGAAAAATACAAAATCTGATTTGTTTATAAACCTCAGACATGTATGACAAACATCATTTCCCCTACTTCTTTACCCTCTCCTCCACCCCCCTTTCCCCACCCTAACTTCCGACCCTCCCTCCCAACTCTCCTTCCTACCCCTCTCTTACCCTCCCTCCCCAACATCCCCTTCCCTCCCTTCCATCTAACTCCCTCCAACTTTCCCTTCCCTCTACCAACCCCCACTGACTCTCCTTTCCCTTCTCCCTCCCTCCAACCCCATTATCCTTCCCCCTCCCTCCACCCATCCAAATCCTCTCCATCCACCCTCCCCACCCACCCCCATCCCCACCCTCCCCTCCCCCCCATCCCTACCCCTCCCTATCCCTCCCCATCCCCTACCCCTCCCCTATCCCCCCCCCCTACCCCTCCCCTCCCCTACCCCTTCCCATCCACCCCTCCCTATCCCCCTACCCTTCCCCATCCACCCCTCCCCCTCCCTATCCCCACCCCCCTCCCCCCATCCAACCCTTTCCCAACAAGACGATCGAGAGAGAAAGAGAGAGAGAGAGAAAACAGGCGATTATCACACCAATTCCCTGTCCCATCTTACCTGCGCGCAAGACACAGCGGCGAGACACCCAATTGCTGGGTCTGACTCACCTGTTGCGCTGAGAGCCAAAGATCGCCTCGGGGCACACGTGTTCTTGGGGAAGCTGCGTTGCGAAGGCGAGCTGGGAGAGCTTTTTTGGGTTGGTTTTTGTTTCCTTTTGTTTTGATTGGTTGGTTGGTTTTATTTTTTATTTTTTCTATTTGTGTATTTTATTTATTTATTACGTGTTCTTGGGGGAAGCTGCGTTGCGAAGGCGAGGCTGGGAGAGCTTTTGGGTTGGTTTTTGTTTTCCTTTTGTTGTTGATTGGTTGGTTGTTTTATTTTTTATTTTCTATTGTGTATTTTATTTTTATTACGTGTTCTTGGGAAGCTGCGTGCGAAGCGAGGCTGGAAGCTTTTGGGTTTGGGTTTTGTTTCCTTTGATTTGGATGGATTGGTTGGTTTTATTTTTTTTTTTTATTCATCTATTTATTTTTTTTGTTTTTTGTTTGTTTCTTTTTGATTGATCTTAATTGATTGATTCTTGGGGAAGCTGCGTTGCGAAGGCGAGCTGGGAGAGAGTGAGGGGAACGCTGCGAGCAAGCTTTTGGTTGGTTTTTTCCTTTAATTTGATGGATTGGTTGTTGTTTTTTTATTTTTTATTGTGTATTTTATTTATTTTTCTTTTTTTTTTTGATTTGATTGATGATTGATTGATTTTATTTTTTTTTTTATTTATTTGTTTTATTTTTTGTTTTTTTTTCATTTTTATTTCTATTTGAATTGATTGATCGATTNATTTTTTTTTTTTTTTTTTTTTTTTTTTTTTTTTTTTTTGAATTGGAATTGAACGGGCTGGCGAGTAAAGTTTATTGGGTGGGTTTTTGTTTCCGTTTGTTCTTGATTGATTGTTGGTTTTTATCTTTTAATTTTTTTAATTTTTAAATTTTTTATATTATTTTTTTTTTTTGTTTGTTTAGTTTTTTTTGTTTTTGTTTTTTTTGATTGATGGGAACGCTGCCGGAGGTAAAAAGTTTGGTTTTTGGGTTTAGGGATAATTTTTGTTTTTGTTTCCTTTTAGTTCTGATCTTTGATTTGGTTTTTTTGGTTTTTATTCTTTTATTTTTTATGTTTTTATTTTTTTATTATTATGTGATTATTTTTTTTTTTTTTTTTTTTTTTTTTTTTTTTTTTTTTTGAATTGATTGTATTACGCTGCGAGGAATGCTTTTTTTGGGGTTGGGTTTTGTTTCTTTTATTTCTGATTGATTGTTGGGTTTATCTTTTAATTTTTTATTTTTATTTTTTTTATTTTATTTTTTTTGTTTGTTTTGTTTTTTTTTGGTTTTTGTTTTTTTTGATTGATGAAACGCTGCGAAGGAAAGCTTTTGGGTTGGGTTTTGGTTTCCTTTTATTCTGATTGTTTTGGTTTTGTTTTTCTTTATTTTTTATTTTTTATTTTTTATTTATTTTTTTTTTTGTTTGGTGGTTTTTTTGTTTTTTTTTTTTTTTTTGTTTTTTTTTTTTTTTTTGATTGAACGTCTGGCGATTGGGAACTTTTGGGTTGGGTTTTGTTTTCTTTTTTATTTGATTGATTGGGTTGGTTTTTATATATAATTCTTTTTAATTATTGTTTTTTAAATTATTTATTTTTTATTATTTTTTTTTTTTTTTTTTTTTTTTTTTTTTTTTTTTTTTTTTTTTTTTTTTTTTTTTGGATTGATATGAAGACCTGCATGCGTTAGTTAGTTTTGGGTGTTTGGGTTTTATGTTTCCTTTTATTCTGATTGGATTGTGTATGGTTTTAATCTTTTTATTTTTTAATTTTTTTATTTTTTTATTATTATTATTTTTTTTTTTTTTTTTTTTTTTTTTTTTTTTTTTTTTTTTTTTTCTTGTTTTATTTTATTTTTTTTTTTTTTGTTTTTTTTTTTTTTTTTTTGTTTTTTTTTGTTTTGATTTTTGATTAACGCTGGCGGTTTAGTGAAGCTTATTTTGGAGGTTTTGGGTTTTGTTGTTTTCCTTTTATTCTGATTGATTGTGGTTGGTTTTTATATCTTTTTTATATTATTGTTTTTTTATTTTTTAATTATTAATTGATTATTTTTTTTTTTTTTTTTTTTTATCTTTTTTTTTTTTTTTTTTTTTTTTTTTTTTTTTTGATTTGATTAAACGTCTGCGCAGGATTTTGTTGGGAAGCTTTTTGGGTTGGGTTTTGTGTTCCTTTTTATTTCCCTGTATTGATTGGTATGGTTTTTTATGTCTTTATTTATTTTTTATTTTGTTTTATTTTTTATTATTTATTTTTTTTTTTTTTTGTTTGGTGTGTTTTTGTTTGTTTTTGTTTTGTTCTTTTTTTTTTTTGTGTTTTTTTTTTTATTTGATTTCTGTAGGCGCTTGCGAGGTGATAGCTTTTGTGTTGGGTTTTTGTTTTCTCCTTTATTTCTGATTACTTTGGTTGGTTAGTTATCCTTTTATTCATCTTTTTTATTTTATCTTTTTTTTTTATTATTTATTTTATTTTTTTTTTTGTTTTATTTTTTTTTTTTTTTTTTTTTTTTTTTTTTATTTTTTTTTTTTTTTTTTTTTTGATTTTGTTTATTTTTTTTTTGATTGATTTGATTTATTTTGGACGAGGAAGCTTTTTTGTGGGTTGGGTTTTTTGTTTTTCTCTTTTATTTCGATTTGGTTGGTTTTAAATATTTGTTATTTTTTTAGATATTTTTTTATTTTTTTATTATTATTATTTTTGGTTTTATTTTTTTTTTTTTTTTTTTTTTTTTTTTTTTTATTTTTTGTTTTTTTTGATTTGGATTGAAGCGCTTGCGCAAGAAGGCCTTTTTGGTTTTGGGGTTTTGTTTTCTCCTTTTATTTGATGGATGGTTTGGTGTGTTATTTATTTTTTATTTTTTTAAATTTTGTGTATTTTTTTTTTTTGTTGTTGTTGTTTTTTTTAATTGTTTTTTATTTCTTTTTTTGATTTGATTGATTGATTGATTGAATTTGAATTTTTTTTTTCTTGATTTATTGATTTGTATTATTTTTTCTTGATTGATTGATTTATTGATTTTTTTTCTTGATTTATTGATTTCTTTGAAATTGATTTTTTTCTTGATTAATTGATTTGATTTTTTGTTATTATTGAATGGTTGATTTTTTTCTTGATTAATTTGAATTGACTTTGATTGATTTTTTTTTCTTGATTATATTATGGTTAATTTGATTTTTTTTCTCTTATTAATTGATTGATGTTTGATTTGATTTTTTTTTTTGATAGTAATTTGGATTGATTTGATTGTGGATTTTTTCTTGATTGAGATTGAATTGGTTGATTTTTTCGAGTACTGTGTTCGAGCTTGTGATTGAACTGATTGAATTTTTTTTCTTTGATGTTAATTTATTTTGTGTTATTTGATTTTTTTTTTCTTAATTAATTGGATTAATTGTATTTTGTGATTTTTCTTGATTAATTGATTGATTGATTGATTTTTTTCTTGATTAATTGATTGGTTGATTCTTGATTAATTTAGACTGATTGATTCTTGTCCTTGTGATTAATTGATTGGTTAATTGATTTTTTCTTAATTAATTGATTTTGATTGATTGATTTTTTTTTCTTGATAATTGGATTGGTTGATTGATATTTTTTCTTGATTATTGATTGATTGATTTTTCTTGATTAATTGATTGGTGTGATTTTTTCTTTTGATTAATTTAATTGATTGATTTTTTTTTCTTGATTAATTGATTGACATGATTGGGGATTTTTTTTTCTTGAGTTAATTGAATTGGTTATTTATTTTTTTTCTTGATTAATTGATTTGATTGAATTGATTTTTTCTTGATTAATTTGATTGGTTGATTGATTTTTTCTTGATTAATTGATTGGTTGATTGATTTTTCTTGATAATTGACTTTGATTCTTTCTGTTAATGATTTGTTGACTGATTATTTTT
>NW_020871883.1:28430-43430 GCF_003789085.1 Penaeus vannamei
TCCTTCGTCTTCTTCCTTGCCTTCTCCTTCCTCCTTCCTCCTCCTCCTTCTCTCTCTTCTCCACGTCTCAACATCTTCCTCTTCTTCTTCCTTCTTCTTCCTCTTCATCTTCTTCTTCTTCTTCATTCTTCTTCTCCTCAACTTCCTCTTCCACCTTCTCATTTTCATCATCATCATCATCTTCTTCTTCTTCTTCTCCTTCTTCTTCTTCTTTCATCTGTGTACAGTTTGCATTCAAGTTAATGACCCATACATCTAATTAGTCAATTAAATTAGTCTCCTTAATTCAAAATGAATTAATAAAACAATCAATTAAAACTCGACATAAGTTCAGTACTTTATCTTGTGCTACTTATCACGTGCTATGTTGTGTTACGTTACGTGTGATGTTGTGTTATGATGTTGTTTATGTTTGTTACGTGTGATGTTATGTTTAAGTTACGTGTGATGTTGTGTTATGGTTTATGTCAATGCAGTGTCATGTTTTTTTTTGTGTTGTGTTATGTGTCATGTGATGTGTTTATATTGTTGTAGGTAGTGCTATGTGCGTGTTATGTTATATGTTGTATTCAGTGCCATGCTCTTGTTGTGTTGTGCTATGTTATGTTGTGTATTAAATGTAGTTTTATGTTCTGTTCTATTATTTTATGTGTTATCTTCTGTTATGTTATATGTTGTATTTAGTGCCATGTTCTTGCCGTGTTGTTCTTTTATGTGTTATCTTGTGTTATGTTGTATGTTAAATACAGTGTTCGGTTCCGTTGTTGTAGATTCATGTGGTGCTATGTTTATCTTATGTTGAAAATATGTCATGTTTTGTCATGCCATGTGGCGTAGGATCGAAACATGTTGTGTTACTATTTCACGTTATGTTTCGCCATGTTTTTTGTATGTTGCGTCATTTCTATGTTATGCTGTTTCATTCTATGTATGTGGTGTGTAGGGTTTTGCGTCACTCTACGTTACGCTGTGTCATTCTATGTCATGTGGTGTCATGTGATGTTACTATGTTATCTCATGTCATATTATTCTATATGCTTTCTTGTGGTGTCATGGCATAATCTATGTTACAATTAATCACATTCTTATCATATCACTCTTTATTTTATATCATATAGTATATATATCACATATATTACGTAGCATTATATATCACATCACGTATCATAATGCGTTATATCACCTATGTTACTTATCATATTACGTTATACCACATACACTGTATATCGCATTACGTTATATCACACATATTACATTATAATATTACGTTATATACCAGATTACGCAATATTTCGCTATCTCATAACAAAATACTGTACCATAACATGTAGTGTTATATCACTTACCTCACCATACCATGCAATATATATTATCATACCCGTGCCTTTACCATGCAATGTTAATGTGTTTATACCATGCAAATAATAATATAGGTTACCGGTAGCATAGCAACTAAACTATATGTCACACTGTACCAATGCCATGCGGTACCATGTATCATACCATCCAATACTACATCATACTGTGCCATACCACATATTATATTTCTACTGTACCATACATACCGACCAGTACCATGCATTAACATAACCATAAACCGTACCAACCACACAGTGCTTATACCATGCTATAGGCACATACCATATTATGCATCACTATATCACCCGTTCTCCACGCAATGCATACCATGCTATACACAAGACCGCACCAATGCATTCCCTATAAATACCACACCGTAACCCCACCACGCAATGCCCATAACATGCTATACAGAACCGCACTCATGCTTACTTATATACTACGCGTACCCACACCACGCAATGCTATACCACATACCATACATGCAGTACTGATACAATACCATACCGTGGCAGTACTATATACTACAACCGTAGCCCCACCACGCCAATGCCATAACCGCCTATACACAGACCGCACCATGATCACCATATACGCACGCCGTACCCCCCCGCGCAATGTCTATACATGCCTATACCACAGACCGCACCATGCATTGTATAGTACCACACTTAACGCCATCCAGCAATGCTATACCACATACGGTACCATACCACGCAATGCTATACCATGCTATACTACATACCATCCATGCATGGCGACTATATACACCCGTACCAACACCACGAATGCTATACTACATACGGTACCATACCGCGCAAAATGCTATACCATGCTAAGTACCACCCGTACCCACACGCAATTGCCATACCATGCTATACACATACAGCAACCCCCCACGCAATGCCATACACATACCGTAACCATACCACCAATGCCCATACATGCTATCCACAGACCGCACCCATACCACCAATGCTATAAACACGCCGTACCCCACCGTTGCGCAATGCTATACCATGCTATAACCACATACACGCACCAAGTGCATCACAATATACCAACAACCGTACCACACCGCGCAAATGGCTATACCACAATACCATACCATGCATGCACTATATACCACACCGTACCACACCGCGCAAATTGCTATAAATACCATACCTATACCATGCATCACTATATAACCACACGTACCCCCACGCGCGCAAATGCTATAATAACCACATACCATACCATGGCATCACATATACCAGCACCGTCCACACCCGCGCAATGCTATACCACATACCATACCATGCATCACTATATACCACGCCGTACCCACACCGCGCAATGCTATACCATGCTATGTCACACCACGCCATAGTCACTAAGTATTACTCACGTTATAAACTGAAGGTTGATTGGCTCAAGTGATGATAAATTCCTTGAGAAACCGCAAAGTCGTTAAGGTAATTAATGAGGAAGACGATGAATCATTTACTTATTAAGGAGAAGAGGAGGAGGAAGAGGAAGGAGGAAGGAAGAAGGGGGGAGGAAAGGGGAGGGGGTGGAGGGTGGTAGGAGGAGTACGTAGAAGGAGAGGAGGGGAGGAGGAGAAAGGAGGAGGAGGGGTGAATTAAAAGGGGGAGAGAGGGTGAGGAGGGAAAAGGAAGAGGAGGAAGAGGAGGGGGAAAGAGTGTGAGGGGGGAAAGAAGAGGAAAGAAAAAGGATGAGGAAGAGGGAAAAGGGGGAGAGGGATTGGGGAAGAGTTGGAGGGGGAATAAGAGGGGGAAGAGAGAAGGAAGGAGTAAAAAAAAAGGAAAGGAGGTAGTAGGTGAAAGGAGTAAGCACAAGAGGGAAGAAGGAAGAAAGAGGGAGAGAGAAAGAAAGAGAAAGGAGATGGAAGTGGTACTCGGAGGATGGAGAAGGAAAAGAAGGTAAGGAAAAAGAGATGGAAGTGAGGACAGAGAAAGAGGGGATGAGGGGAGAGAGAAGAAGACGAAGAGTATCAGATGGTAATGGAGATGAAGAGAAAAGAAAAGAAAGAAAGAGTTAAAGAAGAAGAGGAGGAAAAGGAGAAAGAAGACATGGAAGAAGGTTGGATAAGGATGGAAATAAGAGTGAAAAGAGTAAAAGTAAGAATAGAAGAGGAACAAATATGAAGAGTATAACAAAAAGAATAAGAATAAGAGTAAAAATAATAACAAGAAAAATAGTATAGAATAAAAATGAGAATAAGAGAATAAGAAAAACATTAATCATGATAGTAAGACTCAGAATAAGAATGAAATAATATAAGGAAAATAAAAATATGCATAAAAAGATTAAGAATAAGAAATAATAAGAAAGGAATGACAAGACGAAAATGAGAACAAAAATAAAAAGAATAAATCATACGAATGAAATGAGAATAATAATAGGATTGTGGTAATAATAACAATAACGATAAGGATAATAATTATGAAAATGATGATAATGATAACGGTCATACTAATTAAAGCAATAATGATAATAATTGTAACAGTAGTACTAGCAGTAATAACGATAATGATATGATAATAATGATAATAATAAAAAGGAGAAGAAAATAGTAATTGCAATAATAAAATGATGATTATGATGATAATGATAATGATAACGAGAATTGCAATAATGATAACGATAATAAGAATAATGATAATGATGATAGAAATAATAATGATAACATAATAGTAATAATGATGATAATAACGATAAATGAAAATGATAATGATGAAAGATAATATAATGATAATGATAATATAATAATAATATTAATAATAATAATAATAATAATTAATATAAATAATAAAAATAACGATAATGATGATAATAAAAAATAACAATAATTTTTAAATGATAATCATAATGATAATAACAATAACAATGATAAAGAAGAATGAGGGAAGAAAAAAAAACGAAGAAAAAAAAGAAGAAAAAAAAAAATCTCATTGTATCACACGCGCTTTAATCTCTCATAATCATTATCTATCATGTCGGTAAGTGAGAGAGGGCGGGGGGGGGGGGGGGGAGGGGGGGGGGATCATGGGGTAAGGAGGGAAAGGGAGAGGAATAGGAAGGGAGAGAGGAGAAGTGGAGGAAAGGAGGGGGGAGGGGAGGGAGGGAAGAGAGGGGAGAGAGGGAGGAGGGAGGGAAGGGAGGAAAAGAAAGGGGGGGGAAGGGAGGAAAGGAGGAGGGAGGAGGAGTGGAGTTAGGGGAAAGGGGGAGAGGAAGGGAGGGGAAGGGGGGGGGAAGGGAAGAGAGGGAGTTAGGTAAGGGGGAGAGGAAGGGAGGGAAGGGAGGGGAAAGGGGGGAAAAGGGGGTTTAGGGGAAGGGAGGGAAAAAGTGTTCAGGGGAGGGTAGTGGAAGGGGAGAGGAAGGAGAGAGGAAGGAAGGAAGGGAGGCGTAGACAAGAAAAGGGAAGTATGGGATTTAAAGGGGGAGGGGAAGGGAAAGGAAGATTTTTTAGAGGAAATGAAAAGGAGGAAAGAGAGAGGGGAAGGAAAAAAGGGAAGGAGGGGTAAGGAAGGAAAAGGAAGAGGAAGAGGAGGGAAAAGAGAAGAAAAGGAAGTTGCGGGATTGAAATGGGGAAGAAGGGAAGGAGGGAAGGAAAGGAGGAAGAGGAAGAGAAAGAGAAAAAGAGAAGAGAAGCGAAGAGAGACGAAAGGAAGAAGGAAAGGAAAGTGGAGGGCTTAGAACCAAGGATAACTGTAGGGAAGGGAAGGAAGGGAAGGAGGAGGAGGGTCGTGGCGTGCGTGCGGGCGTGTGGGCGTTTGAAAGAAGCGCTTGACCAGACGCGCACCTGGGGAGGTTCTTGCTTGGAGGTGGGGGGGGGGGGGGCAGGGTGAGTAAGTAGTGGTTATCTGAGGAGGTTGGTTGCGCGGGGGGGGGGGGGAGAGGAGGGAGAGGAGGGGTGGGGTTTTTTGGTCTCTCAAACTTTTCTCTCTTTCCTCTCTTTTTCCTTTTCTCTTTCTCTGTCTGTCTCTTTCTCCACTCTCTCTCTGTCTCTCTCTCTCTCTCTCTCTCTCTCTCTTATCTATCTCTCTATCTCTATCTCTCTCTCTCTCTCTCTCTCTCTCTCTCTCTCTCTCTCCTCCTCTCTCTCTCTCTCTCTCGTTCTCTCTCTCTATCTCCTATTTCTTTCTCTATCTCTTGTCTTCTCTCTCTTTCTCTTCTATTCGGTCCCTTTTTTCTCTGTCTCAGTCTGTCAGAAAAAAGAGAAAATTAAAAAGAAGAGAAATAGAGAAAGAAAGAAAAAGAGAAAAAAACAGAAAAGAAAGAAAAAAGAAAGACAGAAAAAAGAAAATAGAAAAAAACTTCCAAAAACCCACTAAAAAAAGGAAAAAAACAAAAAAAGTAATAAATAAATTCTTTTGTAAATCATTAAAAAGAAAATACGTATTTATTTGTACACAAACACCAGGTCTAACTCACTTGAGTATTATTTGTTACATTGAGTAGTTTTCAAGAGCTTCTTCCCATAATAATCGTTATTATCTTCTTCTCTCTTTCTCATCATCATCATTCTTCTTATTATAATTACTTTCATTTTCTGTTTTATATTTATTATTATATGCATTTCTTGTATCTCCTTCTTCTTCTACTCTTCTTTCCTCTCATATTCCTCGTTCTCTTTTCTATCATCTTAACTATTAATTGTTTTCCTCCTTCTCTTCTCTTCTTCTTCCTTCTCCTCTTTATTATTATCATTTTTTTCCTCCTCTCTCTTCTCTTTCCTATTATTACTTTTCCTCCTCCTCCACCTCATCTCTTCTCCTCCTTCCTCCACCATCACCCTTTTCCTACTTTTCCTCCATCATCATCATCTTTTTTTCCTTTCCTCCTCCTCCTCCTCCTCTATTCTTCTTTTTCTCTTCTCCTCCTCCTCTCCTCCTCCTCCTCTTCTCCTCCTCCTCCTCTCCTCCTCCTCCTCCTCCTCCTCCTCCTCCTCCTCCTCCTCCTCCTCCTCCTCCTCCTCCTCCTCCTCCCTCTCCTCTCTCTCTCCTCCTCCACTTCCACCTCATCCTCATCTTCTTCCTCCTCTTCCTCCTCCTCTTTACCCTATTCCTCCTCGTCTCTTCTATGTCTTCTTTTTCTTCTCTCTTTCCTCTTCCTTTACCTTCCCATCCTCATATTGTGGAACAGACAATAAACAAAATATTTCATATGAACCAAAGGTCACCTTCCACTCTGGCAGATAAACAAATACACAAAACAAAATGAAATAAAACAATAATCGTGAGAGAAAGAGAGAAAAAAGAAGAAAAGAAGAAGAAAAATCAAGGGAAAGAAAGAATGGATTACGTACCTAAAAAAAGTACATAAAACAACAGATTATAACAAATCAATTGATTCATTAATAAGCAAATGAATCAATAAATAAAACGAACACGTAAAAAAAAAAAATCCAACGAACAAAAACAAAAACAAAGTAAATACATATTCCCACAAGGAATGTCATTCATCCTACATTATTCGGCAATTACACTAACGTAAATGGATTAAGTTCCTTTTAGTGGGCGAGGGCGAAGGTCAGAAGGAAAAGGGCTGTTCGTGTTTTAAGAATCTCCCGAGACACTTGACCGTGTTGGAGGAGAAGGAGAACGGCAGGTGTTCAGTCCAGCCTTACTTAGTATGGGGTCGACGAAGCTCTCATCATGGAGGCGAGGAAACGTTAGTATAATGTTATTATTCATTCTGATGGTCTTTAATTATTTACGTGTCTTGTACACTTTTAACGCTTGCATGTTTATATATATATTTATGGTGTATATGGTGTGTGTGTGTAGATGGAGAGATATAGATATATTTACATGAATATATAGGCTTCATTACCGTATATGTATTGACATAAGCTTTTATNGAGACGATAAATAGGAAACCGACATAAAAACAAAACGATTTAGAGAGAGGAGAGAGAGAGAGAAAAGAAAAGAGGGGAAAGAGGCCGATGGAGGAAAATGAAAAGCAGAGAAGCGTTAAAATACAGAGAGGGAAGGAGGACGGAATACACACTGTGGGTAATACTTAATGTTATTGAGGCGGATATTGATGAGTATAATGTCTTATCGTATCAATTATCGTCCTTATCGTCATCATTATTATCAATACTATCATCATTATTGTATCATTCCTATTATCATTGCTGTATTTCACAGGGTCGACTTCCATAGATGTTTTTATGTGTTCCATTATCTCACCCATCACTATAGAAAAAGAGAGAAGGAAAATTGATAAAAAATAGTTGGAAAAATGGATGTGATAATAGTTAATAATAATGATGACAATGGTAAATAATGGTATTAAATAATAAACCAATAGTAATGATTTATGATAATGATGCGTGATGGATGGTGAATATTATAATATTATTGATAATGATAATGATGATGATAATAATAACAACAATAGATCAGAATGAAAAAAATCCCCCCAATATTAAGAAAATGAAAATGATAATAAATAATAGAATACAAAAGAAATAAACAGACCTCCCCACAAATAAAACAAATAATAATAATGATATTAATAAAGCATACCAAAAAACAGTTTAAATGTACATGATTTACATGCATCGGGGAGTGAGAGAAGGCTCCGTTCCAAAACCACTCAGTGAAATGCTTTTTTGACTGCATGACTGCATGACTGACAATTTCTCGTCTTTTCATTTAATGTCGTTGAACAACAAAGTTCGTCTTTCCCGTTGCCCGGGTTTTTTTTTATTATAAATTCTTTTTTCCTAGGGAGACGGGAAGGGCGGGGGGAAGGGGCGGGAGGGCGCGTGTTTTATATGCTATTGATAGCATATATGTTGGTTTTTTTCTGTTATGTTTGTCTGTCTAAATGATATGTATATTTTTTTATATAGGTAATATTTTTTTTTTTCATTTTTATAGTAATGGTTAAAAGTATTTGATATAGTAATGGGAATGAATGGTGAATAACTGATCGATTAAAGTAACAGTAATGTAATCTATTAATTATTTTAATTGGATTTATAGCCAATGACAAGGGGGAGATCAAATGGATAATAGCCCCGATATGGAATGATAATTGGTAATAATTGATAACAGAGTAATAGTAGTAAGGATCGAAGATACTATCAATGCTGCAATGAATTTAATATCATTCAATATAATATGAAAATAAATTCTAATAATTGATTATAGTGATACATGATAATAGTAAGGGTGAGACATAACAATAACAACAATACACATCAGTAACACACAAGGACAACAAACAACAAACAACTAACAGTCAAAACACACAACAATAATTAAACAGAAAGCAAAAAAAACAATCGTACTTTTCTTTTCCTCCATTCTAATTACGGGAGAAAAGAAAAAGAAAATGAAAAGAAAGGGAGGATAAGGAGAAGGCCATCATAACGCCTCCTTGGTCTCCACTCCCAAAACTGGGAAAAAACGGGTTTGTTCATTTTGAAAGTCCCTCTCAACAAAAAAAACGCGCGTTTCTCGAGGAAAGTACGCGTTTCTGATCCGCGCCTTCGTGGGGGAGTGGGATTCACGATTTTCATTTCTGTCGATTTTGTTATTCGTTTTTCTTAAAAATTTCTTCTTTTAAAGTTTTTTTTAAAGTTTTGCGATCTGTGGAATTTTTGTCGTGATATGAGGTTAATTGGTTATTAAAAATATAGACCTACCCGTTTTTTTATTAGTGTAATTGAAGCAAATCATTTTAGCTATTTTTTCTGTTATTCTCTAACGAGCGTTCTTGAATCCGCCGCATTCGTATGGATCCCACGAAGACAGGATGGAGAAGGAGGATGACATTAGAAGAGAGAGAGAGAGAGAGAGAGAGAGGAGGAGAGAGAGAGGAGAGAGAGACGAGAGGAGAGAGAGAGAGAGAGAGAGAGACGATGCAGATGAGAGAAGAGCAGAGAGAGATGAGGAGAGAGAGAGAGACGAGAGAGAGAGAGAGAGAGGAGACAAGAGAGCGAGAGAGAGAGCAAGAGAGAGAGAGAGAAAAGAGAGGAGAGATGGAGAGAAGAGAGAGAGAGAAAGAGAGAGAGAGAAGACCGAGACTGAGATGGAGAGAGAGAGCAGGACAGACCAGAGAGACGTAGAGAGACGAGAGAGGAGAAAAAAAAAGACAGCAGAGAGAACGGAAGAGAAAAGAGCAAATGGAGGAGAACGGAAGGTGAACAAAGGAGATGAGATGCGAAAGGAAGAATAGCGTTGAAGTAGATAGATAGAAAACAGAGATGAAGACGAAGCAAAATGTACAAAGGAAAGAAGAAAAGAAGTAGGAGTAAAGTAAACGAAGAAGAAGATATAAAAAATGGACGCAAAACAAGAAGAAAGGAAAGAAAAACAACCGAAAAACGAAAGGAAAAAAGAAAAACCAAGACGAACAACAACAAAAACAACAACAAGACGAGAGAAACAGAGACAAAGAAAGACAATGTAAGAAGAAACATCGCGCAGAAATGCGCCACCGAGTCAGAGACTAGGCGGCCATTGCCAAGAAAAAGGGAAGGGAAGAGGGGAAGAAGCAGGGAAAAAGGAGAAGGGGAAAACAGGGGAAAGAATAAGAGGAGGAAAAGGGAAGGCCGAAGAGTGAAGAAGGGGAATAAGGGGAAGGAGGAAAAGGCAAAGGGGTAGAGAGAAGAATTATGGAAGGGAGAAAAGCGGTAGAGGGGAAAAGGCGGGAAAAGCTAGCGTGAGGAAAAGCGGAAGAGGAGAGGGGAACAAGGGGGAAGGAGGGAGGAAGGAGAAGAGAGAGGAAAAAGGAAAAAGGGGAATGAATGGGGGAGGCGAAAGGCGCAGCAGGAAGAAGGAGAGGAAAATGGGAATAGGGGGGAGGAAAAAAGGGAAGAGGGGAAAAAGGGGGAAGGGCGGAGGGAGGGAGGGAAGAAATGAGGAAAGGAGCTGGAAGGGGAAGGGGAGGAGGGAAGAGAAGGAGAAGGGAAAAAGAGAAAGAGAAAAGGTAGGTGCAGCATCCGTAAAAAGAGCGATAAGAAAAGAAAAAAAAGGAATAATAAATAGTGGAGAGAGAAAAGAGAGGACCGATATCCTTACTTTCAGACACTACACACCCCTCCCTATCACTCCTTTTCTCTCACACCCTTTCCCTCCCCGGTCTTTGTCCTCTCCTCCCTACTCCCCTCAACCCTACCTCCTTACCTCCCCAACCCTAACCCTCCCCCTTCCCTTCCTCTCCCTCTTTATCCACTTTTCCCTTTCCCCACTTTCTTTCCATCGCTACTTCTATTCTTTCGCATCTCCATTCCTCCCTTTCGCTCTCCACTTCTCTTCCTCCCCTACTCTCTCCTTTACCCTAATTCCCCTCCTAATCCTCTTTTATACCACTACTCTGTCTCCTCACCCTCAATCCTTCTCTCCACTTTCTCCCCACCTTCTCCACCTCCCCGCTTCTCCACTTTCTCCCTCAACTCCCATCACCCCCCCAATCCCATCCGATCTCTCTACCTCCTCTCCCTCCCCCTCTCCCCTCTCCACTTCTTCCTCCTCCTCATCTAATCTCTCCACCTCCCAACCCCCAATCATCCCCAGCCTCTCCCCCCGCCCTCCACCAACCTCTCCACCCTCAACCTTCCTATCCCTACTTCCCTCCTCCACCTCCCTCCTCTCCCCAATCCCACACCCCTACATATACCCACTCCATCTCCCTCCCTCTTCCCCCTCCCACACCCTATCTTCCCCCTCCATCCCCCTTCCTCTCCCCATCCCTACCCCCCTACCATAACCCTTCCATCCCTATCTCCTCTCCCCCCTCCCTTTCCCCCCTCCCCCACCACCTCCAACATCCCCCCCTGAATCTCCACCCCCCTTCCCACCACCTCCAACCCCCTCTCCCCATCCCCCTTTCCTCCCAACCCCTCCCCTTCTCCCATCCCACCTCCTCCCCCTCACAACCCCCCTTCCCCTCCCGCCCTAATCAACCCCCTTCCAAACCCCCAACACCCACTTCCCACCCACAAACCACAAATCGGACCAAAACGCAGTCCAAAGATGGCGCCGAGATTACCATCTGCCTGGAACGGCGAGAGAGACGGGGGTGGGGGGGGGGGTGGCGTCCTAGCGCTGGGCGAGACATCCGGGACTCCTGATGGGGCGGCGTGGCCTTTGACGTCCAAGGAGATGTCGCTGAGGGGGGCGTTTTTGACGGGGTGGGGAGGGGGGAGGGGGGGGAAGGGGAGGGGAGGTGAGGAAGGTGGGAAAGGAAAAGGGGGGAGGTGCGGGCGAGGTATGGAGGTGTGGAGGGAGGGGAGAAAGGGGAGGAAAGGGGGATGGGGGAGGCGAGGAAGGGGGGGGAGGTAGGGAGGAAGGGAGGGAGGAGGAAGGGGGATGGGGGAGGCGAGGAAGGGGAGGGGGAGGAGGGGGGAGGAGGTGGGAAGGATAGGAGGGAGGAGGGCGGGAGGTGGGAGGTAAGAAGAATAGGGGCAGGGGAGGTAGGAGGAAGAGGAAGGGAGTAGGAGGGAGGGGGAGGAAGGGAAGGTAGGGGGGAAGAGGGGAGGAAGGAGGTTGAGGAAAGGGAGGGGAGGTACGAGGGAAGGGGGGCAGGTAGGAGATAAGGGGAAGGGGAAGGAGGTAGGGCGAAGTAGGAAGGAAGGGATGGTAGGACGTTAGGTGGGAGGTAGGAGGGAGGGCGAAGGAGAGATGGGGAGGTAGGGAGGTTGGGAGGTAAAGGCAAGGGAAGGGAGGTAGGAGGCGTGTGTTCTGCCTGTTTGCCTGACTGTCTGTCTCGGTCAGTTTGGCTGTCTGTCTATCTGTTTATGTCTGTCTATCTGTCTCTGTCTGTGTGTCTGCCTGTGTGTCTGTGTCTGTCGGTTTGGCTGTCTGGCTCTCTGTTTATGTAGTTCTATCTGTGTCTGTCTGTGTGTCTGTGTCTGTCGGTCTGTATCTGTCAGTCTGGATATCTGTTTATCTGGCTGTGTCTGTAAATCTGTGTCTGTCTGTCTATCTGTCTGTCTTTGAATGCCTAGCTGTCTGTGTTTGTCAGTTTGGTTGTCTGTCTGTCTGTTTGTCTGTGTCTATCTACCTGTTCTGCTTCCGTCTGCCTTTCTCGCTCCTCTTTGCTTTTCCTTCTTCATTTTCATAATCCTATTTATTCTTTTCCTCTATTTATCATTTCTATTTGTCTTCTTTACCTTCTTCTTCCTCGTCTTCCTCACCATTTTCTCTCTCTTCCACTTCTATTTTCCTCCAATTCTTCTCCTTTTTTATCAATTTTCTTTCCTCGTCTCCTCCTCTATCATTTTCTTTATCTTCCTCTTCCGTCCTCATCTTATTTCTCCTCTATATCCTCGTCCTCTTTTTCCTCCTCTTCCTCCATTTACTCTTCGAATCTGCAAGGAAAAGAATATGAAAAATTATCATCATTGTTATTACAATAATTTTAGTCATTATTTCTAAATTAATCTTTCTATTGAAAGAGAGAGAGAGAGAGAGAGAGAGAGAGAGAGAGAGAGAGAGAGAGAGAGAGGATTTTTATGTGTATGTGTGAGTTTGTGTGTGTGTATGTATGTATGTTTTGACGTCCAAGGTAGGCAGGTTTACTTTAAAAGACGAATATGCAATAAAAAAGTAAAACAAAGAAACGGATGACCTGAAGAGACAAAAGTGAAAAGGAGAAAAAATTGATTAATTGATGACAATGAACCTAATTCAATAAGCACGAGAGAGAAAGCTGTCAGCAGACGAAGACATTTCTCTTCCTCTCTCTCTCTCTCTCTCTCTCTCTCTCTCTCTCTTCCTCTCTCTTCTCTTCTCTCTCTCTCTCTCTCTCTCTCTCTCTCTCTCTCTCTCTCTCTCTCTCTGTCCTTCTCTCTCTCTCTCTCTCTCTCTCTCTCTCTCTCTCTTTCTCTCTCTCTCTCTCTCTCTCTCTCTCTCTCTCTCTCTCTCTCTCTCTCTCTCTCTCTCTCTCTCTCTCTCTCTCTCTCTCTCTCTCTCTCTCTTCTCTTCTCTCTTCTCTCTCTCTCTCTCTCTCTTTAGACTACTTTCTCTGACACGACTTTCCTTCGATGAAAAATCTTTCTGTCACTTGCATTTCATGATTCTTTCCGTATTGTTTGACACATGCATGATGCATTTTATGCGGTATGAACTTTTTTTTTTTTTTTGATGCGGTATGAATTCCTTTTTTTTTTTTATTGCGGGTATGAATTCCTCTTTTTTTTTTTTTATGCGGGTATGATGTGTGGTGCGGGTTGGTGTGCATGGGGGAATGTAGTGTGTGTGTGTGTGCGTGGATTTAGATGTACGCATATACGTATACATAGATAAACTTAAAAAACGTACACGGACATATAGAAATACACAAACATACATAGACACAAACACGCACACATACATACGAAAGCTTTCACAAACATACGTACAAAAGGAATAATATTAATAATAATAATAATATAATAATAATAATAATAATAATAATAATAATAATAAATAATATATAATAAATAATAATGATAATAATAACAATAATGATAAATAATAATAATAAGATAAAGTAAAAAAAAAGAAAAAGAAAAAAAAAAACACATCACGACATTTTTCAGATAAGAAATGTCTTCCTGTTGTTCAATTCGTATCTTATCTTTGTCTTCTTCCTCCCCTATCCCCCCTCCACCCCCTCTTTCCTCTCCAACCCTCTCTTCCCTACCCCCTACCCCCCACCCCCCATTGGAACACCTGCTACCTGTCACAGTCGAGTTTATCCTCTCCCCCTCCCCCCCCCATCTCCCCACCCCCTCCTACTATCGGATCTTCCCTTCTCCCTTTCTCCTCCCTTCGCTTCTCGTGGCTCCTCCCTATCTCTGCTGTTATCTGTCCCTTTGCTTCTTCCTTCCTTCGGTACCGCCCCCTCTCTCGCATCCCTGACCCCCCCCCCCCTCCTCCCTCCTCCTCTACCTCTCCTTGTTCTCTCCTCTTTTTCTAACCTTTCTTGTCCTCTTTTTCTTCTTCTTCTCTCCCTTGCCTCTCCCTCTCTGATATCTTTCCCTTCCTTCCTCCCTCTCTTTTATCTTTCCCTTCCTTCCCTCTTCCTCCCTCTTCTTTACTTCCTTCGCTTTCCATTCCTTTCTTCTTTCCTCTCCTCACTCCTCCTTCTCTCTCTCCTCTCTTCAACTTTTTCCTTCCCTTTTCACTCCTCCGATCTCCCTTTTCTCACTAACCTCTCCTCATTCCACCCCTCCTCCTCTCCCCACTCCTTCTTTAGGTGGGGAAGAAAGGCTGTCAGTGGGGAGAAGAGAAAGGAAGAGGAGGAAGTGGGAGGAAGAGGAGGAGGAGAGGAGAAAAGAGGAGGAGATAGGAGGAGGAGGAGGAGAGAGAGAAGAAAAGAGGGAGAGAGAGGGGGGAGGAGGAGGAGGAGGAGGAGAGAGGAGAAAGAGGAAAGAGAGGAGGAGAGAGGAGGAGGAGAGGAGAAAGAGGAGGAGAGTGAGAATGGTAAAGGAGAGAATATAAGGAGAGGAGAGGACAGAGAGGTGAGGAGGTTATAGAGTGAAAAAGGGAAGTAGAGGATGAAGAAGGAAAGAGAGAAAACTGAAGAAAAGACCGGATGATAGGGGAAGAATGAGAGAGAGGAGGAGGTGAGGGAGCAGAAGGAGGGGAGGAGAAGGAGGAGAGGAGGAGCAGTGAAGCAAGGAGT
>NW_020871883.1:50930-58430 GCF_003789085.1 Penaeus vannamei
CCTCCTCCTCCTTTCTCTTCCTCGTTCTCTTCGCTTGTTTTTTTATTGTTGTTGTTATTCGTTTTTTTCTTCTCCTTCTCCTTTTTCTCTTTGTTTTTTTTTGGGTTTGTTTTCTCTTAATCATTCTCTTCGTTTAATTTCTTCTTCGTCTTCTTATTGTTGTTGTTTTTCTTCTTATGTTTCCTTTCTTTTCCTCGTTCTTTTTTTCGATTGTTTGCTTATCATTGTTCTTCTTCTCCTTCTCTATTTCTCGTCTTTATCCTTTTTTGCTCGTTTTTTTCTTCTTCTCCTCCTTGTATTTTGTTTCTCTTCCTCATTCTTTTTTTTTCGCTTGTTTTCTTCCTATTGTTGTTTTTCTTCTTATTCACTTCCTTCCTTACTTTTCTCTTCCTCTTTCTCTTTCTTCTCTCTCTTCCTTGTCTTCTAATTCTCATCCTTCGTTTCTCTTTCTCGTTCTTTTCGTTTGATATCTTCTTTTTTTACCTTCTCCTCTTTTTCCTTCTTCATCTTCATTGATATTATCATTATTTTTTTATTTCTTTTCTTTTATCTTCTTCCTCTTTTTTCCTACTTCTTCATCTTCTATTTATCTTTTTTTTTTTACTTTATCTTATTTCTTATTTGTTGTCATCTTTATATTTTGTCCTTTTTTTTTTGTTTTGCCTTTTGCTTTATTATCCTAGTTATCACTATATTTCTGTTTATTATTTTCGCATTCTTTTATTACTGTTCCATCTCCTTTTCACCATCTTTCTTATTTTCCTCTATTCTTCCTCCTTATTACATTCTTCCTCGGTTTCCTCCTCCTCCTCATTCGTCTCTTGTCTCACCTTCGCTATCTCATTCTTATCATCCTTTCCTATTTCTACGTCATCTTCGTAATTTTCTCCTTCCTCTCCTCCTATTTTCTTCTATTATTTTCCTTCTTTTGTTTCTTCTCCTTGCCACTTCCTTATCCACATCTTTCCTATTTTTCCTCCTTTTTTCTTTTCTATCTTTCTCCATCTTTTCCTTTCTCCCTCCTTATTTTCTCATCTTTATCATTTCTTCATTCACACTTCTGTTTCTCCTTTTCAACGGATTGTCATTCGATTCCCTGTACTTCCTCCTTTTCCTCTTCTTCACTTCCTCCTCCTTCTTCTGCCTCATCTTTTCTCCTTCCTCCTCTTTTATCTTCCTTTCTTCTTCCTCCTCCTCATCTTCATAATCCTCTTCCTCATCATTATCACCACCATTATGATTGGTATAATTATCATCGCTGTTATCATTTTTTTCTATTTTCATTATTACTATTGTTATCATTATTATCATTATCTTTATCATTTTCAATATCATTATTATTATTATCACTATTTTAATTGTTTTTGTTATTATTGCTGTTATTATAATTGCTATTATAATTAATATCATAATCATAACTATTGCTATCACTATCATTATCTATGTTATCATTATTATTATCATTATTACTTTTACTATTAATATCATCATAATCATCATTCTTCTTTTTCTTATTATTATTATCATTATCATCATCATCGTTATGATATTGATAGTAATAATAATAATTCCCATTATTAATGCTATTGTTGTTATTTCTATTGTTATTAACATTATCTTTATTGTTATTGCTGTCGTTATTACTATTGTTATTATTATTAGCAATATTGTTATTATTGCCATCATTACTATTATTATCATTATTGTTATTATTGCTATTATTATTATCATTATATTATTATTATTATCATTATTATAAATATTATAACTATTGTTGTTATTGTAGTAGTATTTGTATTGATACTGCTATAGTCATTATCAATGTTATAATGTTAATGATAATAATAATGTTGATAATAGTAATAATAATAAAAACGACAACAATTATCATTATTGCTATTATAATTATCACCCTAACCACTATGATAAATTCTAATATTATTAGTATTATTATGATTATCATTATTGTTATTTTCATTATTATCATTCTTATAATTATCATTATCAATATCTTAATCATCGTCATCATTATTACTATTATGATTATCCTTGTTGTTATTTTCATTATCATCATTATCATTATCACTAGAATCATCATCGCTACTATTATCATTACCATTATTAGTATTATCATCATCATCACTAGTATTATCCTTATCCTTATCTTTATTTATTATTATTATCAGTGCTAGGAACTGCGGGGCCCACTTAGAACGCGGATGACTGTTCTACAATGTAAAATTTATAGATGTTTATGTTTCATATAAATACCGCACACAAAAGAGAGAAAGAAAGAAAGAAAGAAAGAAAGAAAAAAAACGAATAAAAAATGCTTAATAAAAATCTTTGAAAGGCAACAAAGTTGTATTGTTTACTTATATGATAAAATTGGTCCAATTTGATCAAATCGGATTAGAAACCGGGCCTGATTATTATCATCATTATCATTTTTTATCATTATCATCTTTATTACTATTGTTTTACCATTATTATTGTCGGCGTTGTTGTTTCTTTTGTTATAGTTATATGTTAATAATTACCAATATCCTTAACATTGTTACCAACATTTTTATGATCCTTATTATCGTTATCATTATTATTACTATTACTATTATTATTGTTGTTGTTATTATTACTTCCATAGTCATTGCATATATTACCACCATTGTTATTATGATTATTATTGTTATAATCATCATTATCTTTATTGTAGTTGCTGATCTTTGTTATTGTTATTTTTAATACTTTTATTATTTTTACTTTTATCATTGTTATTATCATTATCATAATAATCATTATTATTATCATTATTATCATTATTATAATCAGCACTTTCATTATAATCATTACTTTACTGTTATTATTGTTGTTGCCAATGTTGTTATCATCAATATCATAATGCTATCACTGTTATCAACATTGTTGTTATCATGTTTATCATCCTTGATACTTGCCATTATCATCATTATCTTCGTTACATTTCTATCCTTATTATCAGTATCACCTCTGTTTATATGATTATCATAATTTTATATTAGTATAATTTTCATCATTATTATAATAGTAGTAACACTAGTATATGTCAGTATTATGATTATGATAATGGTGATGATGATTATCACTATTATTGTTATATGAATAATGATAATAATTATTAGTATTATCATAATTATTATCATTGTTTTTTACACAATTACTTATTAATTAATTTTATCATCATGATAACAACAGAAAACAGTGATGATAATGATAATAATCATCAAAATTAATAGATATTATTATTACCATCATTAGTATCATTACTATTCTCTCTGTTTTTATTGGTACTAATACCATTATCACTGTAACAATGAACATCATTGTTATAGTCTTTATTGTCAATATTACTATTATCATTATGATAATGATAATAACAATAATAACAATAAGATATAAATGATAACAATAATGATAACAATAATAACAATAATGATAATGATGATAATTGTTGGTGTTATTATTATTACCACTATTATTAGAATTAAGAGAGAACGAGACAAAAAGAGAGAGAGGGGTTGAAATAGATAGATATATAGATGACCAGATAGATAGATAAATAGATAGTGAGAGAGCGGGGGGAGGAGGGAGAGAGAGAGAGAATAAAAGATAAAATGCCCCCCCCCCCACACACACAAAAAGGAGAGAGAGAGAGAGAGAGAGGAGCAAGCGAGCGAAAGAGCAAGAGCAGGCGAGTAAAAGAGAAAACAAGAGGTCGAAAGTAAAAGAAAGAGAAAGAGAATAAAAGAGAAAAAGCGAGATAAGAACAACTAGACAGCGAGATAACGAGAGAACGTGAGAGCAAGAAAACGAAACAGCGAGATAACAACAAAGCGAGAGAGAAAGAGAGCGAGATGACGAAAGAACGAGACAGAGAAAGAGCGAGAGAATGAGAGAACGAGACAGAGAAAGAGCGAGAGAACGAGAGAACGAGACAGAGAAAGACCGAGATAACGAAATAGCAAGAGAGCAAAAAAAGCGAGATACCCAAAGAGGAACAGAGCAAGAAAGCGACACAGCGAGATAGCGAGATAAAGCGAGAGAGCCAGCGAGCGCCAGAGCGAGATCTTCCAGTAGAAACACAACCTCTCCTGAAAGCTAATTAGCGCTGCATGACCTCCATGAAGCATCAGGACCCTCGGCATGCACGTCGTAGGCTCGTAATTCATAACGAAGACCTCAGTCGGGACGTATATATGAGCCACCTGCAAGTCCTCGTCCTCCTCCTCCTCCTCTCTCCTCTCTCTCGGTTCTGCCTTCTCTCCTCTTCTTCTGTTGTTTAGGTTCTCTTTTTTCTGTTTTTTCTTCCTGTTCTATTGCTCTATTCTTCATTCTCTTCTTTTCTTTTTGTTCTATTCTTCCTCCTCCTCCTCCTCTCTCGATTCTGCCTTCTCTCCTCTTCTTCTGTTGTTTAGGTTCTCTTTTCTGTTTTTTCTTCCTTTCTGTTCTGGCTCTATTCTTCATTCTCTTTCTTTCTTTTTGTTCTATTCTTCCTCCTCCTCCTCTCTCATTCTGCCTTCTCTCCTCTTCTTCTGTTGTTTAGGTTCTCTTTTATCTGTTTTTTCTTCCTATTTTCCTGTTCTATTTGCTCTATTCTTCATTCTCTTCTTTTCTTTTTGTTCTATTCTTCCTCCTCCTCCTCTCTCTCGATTCTGCCTTCTCTCTTCTTCTGTTTTAGGTTCTCTTTTATCTGCTTTTTCTTCCTTTTCCTTTCTGTTTGCTCTATTCTTCATTTCTTTTTTTCTTTTGTTCTATTCTTCCTCCTCCTCTCTCTCTCTCTCGATTCCTTCTCTCCTTCTTCTTCTGTGTTTAGGTTCCCTTTTATCTGCTTTTTCTTCCTGTTCTCCTGTTCTGTTCTATTCTTATCTCTTCTTTTTTTTCTTCTTCCTCCTCCTTCTCCTCTCTCTCGATTCTGCCTTCTCTCCTCTTCTTCTGTTGTTTAGGTTCTCTTTTATCTGCTTTTTCTTCCTATTTTCCTGTTCTGTTTGCTCTATTCTTCATTCTCTTCTTTTCTTTTTGTTCTATTCTTCCTCCTCCTCCTCCTCTCTCGATTCTGCCTTCTCTCCTCTTCTTCTGTTGTTTAGGTTCTCTCTTATCTGTTTTTTTTCTTCCTATTTTCCTGTTCTATTTGCTCTATTCTTCATTCTCTCCTTTTCTTTTTGTTCTATTCTTCTTCATTCTCTACTTTCGTCTTTGTTTAAATTTTCCTTCTTCCCTCTTTTTCTCTTTGCTTCATTGTTCACCCTTTTCTTCTGTTATTTTGGTTCTCTTTGTTCCATTCTTCTCTCATGTTTTCATTTCTCTCCTTATTTTTCTTTTCTGAATCTTTATTGTCATTGTTTTCTGTCCTCTCTCATTCTTCTTTTACTTTTTGTCTTTCTTGATAAATTTTAGTGTTCTTTCCTTATTCCTGTCTTTTTTATGCATATATATATATAATATATATATATATAATATATATATATATATACATATATAATATATATCATAATATATAGTATAATATATATTATATATATATATATATATATAATATATATATATATTATATATTTTTTTTTTTTTTTTTTTTTTTTTTTTTTTTTTTTTTTTCTTTTCTTTTTTTTTTTTAATACCTTTTCCGGTATTTTTTCTTCACTGTAATCACATTTCTCTAATATCTTCTTTGCTTCTTCGTTTTTTTTTTTTTTAAATCTGTCCGTCCTTCATTGTTCTTATTTATTTATTTATTTGTGTTGTTCATTCATTCTTCACGCGTGTCCTTCACTTGTTTTTTCATCTCTCTATTTTCTGCCTCCTTCCTCCTTTCTCTTCTCCACATCATTCCAGTCTCTACGTCTTCCCTTCGGCATTCCCTCCATTTTCCACCAACCTTGGACAAAAAACTATTTAAGTCCATCTCTTATTCCCCCCTCTCTCCCACTCACCCTTTTCCGTTGCCTTCCCCTCCTGTCCCCTTCCAAATTCCTTTTCCTCTACTTCCTCATTCTACCTAGTCACCCTCAAACTACTCTTCCTTCCAGGTCTCACTCCCAACCTCATTATCTCCCTATTTCTTCGTACACCTTCCAATTCCTTCATTTAACTTACTCATTCCCCCAAACCTCGTCTTCACATCCCACTACGCCTTTCCGTCCCTTACCCTTCTCTCCTCTCGTTCTCCAAACAATCCCCTCCCTCTCTCACCAAGCCACCCCACTTCCCCCTACACCTACAATCCAACCACCCCCTAAGATTACTCTCCACCTACCCTCCATCTCCATCTTCCGTCCCTTCTCCAACACCCCTTCGCCTCCCCTTCCCCTCGCCTCTCCAAAATCCCCCAACATCCCCTCCCTACTCTACCATNGAGAGAGAGAGATAAAGAGACGGAGAGAGAGCGAGAGAGAGAGAGAGAGAGATAAGAGAGGAGAGAGAGAGAGAGAGAGGAGAGAGAGAGAGAGAGAGAGAGAGAGAGAGAAGAGAGAGAGAGAGAGAGAGAGAGAGAGAGAGAGAGAGAGAGGGGTGGGGAGAAAGAAAGAGGAGAGAGATTCAAATTTATATTCAAACTATCTTATTCCATTTGTTCAATGGTTAACAGTTCTACAGCACATATAAATATCAGGGACACTACAATCAATGGTAGTGTAGCGCCTCGCTCATGAGGTGGCCCAGCTTATAAATAGTTAAAAGGAACTTAAAACAAGATCAACATTTAAAGAGTTGATCTGTGGAAGCGCGATCATTACTCATTGACTGCAGCTTAACAGTTTTGCTAACGACGTAATTTTATGCCTTAGCTTAAATTGGATTTTGATTTTGTGTTATATACTTTGGTGGATAGGATGGATATTCCCAAGACATTCCCAAGAGTTCTGAATATCATGATGTGATATGAGGTAGCAGATCACACACACACACACACACAAACACACACACGCACGCGCGCACACACATGTAACCCACCTGCGAGTATCTGCCTTGCCCCTTATCTATACATGATCGTTTGACATAGAGTTTACGGTCTTGTTCGGATATAGGTTTATTACCTACGATTGGAAAAGTTAAGCCTCAATTTGGATAAGAATCTTGCATTATTTTATGAAATAGTGTGCAAGTATCATAGTGTTTATTTATGTGTGTAATTGGTCATACTTATTTACGTTACCAAGTGTTATTCTCGTAGAAACGTTTTGTATTTTTTCAATATTCTAAATTCAGACTCACTACGCGTTTGAACAATAGTTAATTACAATGAAAGCTGTTATCGGTATATCGGATATCCTCGTTTCAACAGATTTTATTTTCTTATATGGCTTAGGCAGATCAATGTGCCCATTACTCTTCTATGGATATTGTCCACATGGGTCTCAAATGCCATGAATGTGTCGATGTTTACTCTTAGTTCATTTTACAGAAGCGCTCGGTCTTGAGTAGCCCGTTTTAACCTTATAAATGCGTTTACAGGAAGAGATGGTGATGTTT
>NW_020871883.1:68430-69932 GCF_003789085.1 Penaeus vannamei
TTGCAGGAGACCAACCAGAAGAGTTACCTCGGTACAGCTGCTAAGGTGTCCCTCATCATCGTGTACACACTTCTCATCACCGTCGGGATCCTCGGCAATCTCATTGTGGCCTTCGTTATTGGCCACCGTCCAGAGCTCCGGACAGCAAGGAACGTTTACATCGTCAACCTCACTGTGTCCGACGTCAGTATGTGTCTAGTGTGTATGCCCTTCACGTTAGTGAACCTGTTGCATAAAAAGTGGAGCCTTGGCAACTTCATCTGCAAGTTGGTGCCTGTTTTGCAATGCACAAATATACTAGTATCGACGGCAACGATTGTTGCCATTGCAGCAACGCTATCTGACTATTGTGTGTGTGCAGCGAAACAGGGATGCGCGAGCATATGTTCCGTGGTCAGTGGCAGCGATCTGGGTGGTGTCCTTGCTATTTCCTCTCCCACTTTTCGCTTACTACTTTGTAGACCGCGTGGAGATCAAAGACTACATTCTGATCGAGAGGTGCGTGGAATCATGGTCGTCACCGGTAGTCAAGTATACATGGAACATGACCCTCATCATCATGCAATACATCATCCCCATTGTGGTGCTGAGCTTCGTACATGGACGCATCCAAAAATACCTGAGCTCCCATCAGATGTCGCAGCGGGATGCCCGCCGAGCCCAGCGCGAAATTGAGCGCAACAGAAGGACGACTGTCCTACTAACATCCATCGCTGTCACCTTCGCCATTTGCTGGTTACCGTGGCATGTCGTCAACCTGCTCGCTGACTTCAACTATCCAGGTTTCAGTGAACCTGAGTATTTCTACATGGTTTTTGGCTCCTGTCACGCCGTCGCCATGAGTTCAGCCTGCATCACCCCCGTGCTGTATGGCTGGCTCAACACAAACCTCAGACAGGAGCTAACGCAGGTTTTACCAAAGCTGTTGAGAAAGGTAATTATGACCTTTTCTTTATACTGATATTAAACAGTACACCCACACACACCACACACACTCAAACACACACCACACACACAACACACACACACACACACACACACACACACACACACACACACACACACACACACATATAAATATATATATATATATATATATATATATATAATATATATGTATATATATATACATAATATATATATATATATATATATAATATATATATATATATAATATATATAATATATATTATATATATATATACATATATAAGTGTGTTTTGTGTGTGTATTGTTTGTGTATTTGCGCGCGCGTGTGGTGTGTGTGTGTGTAGATAGACATATATTTATATTTATTTATATGTATATATATATATATATATAATATATATATATATATAAACGTATAAATATCTTTATATAGATAAATATATGTATGTATGTACGCAACATATATATATATATATATATATAATATATATATATATATATATATATATATATATATATATGTATGTATGTTGTAATAATATATGTATATATATATACATATATATATATAT
>NW_020871884.1:0-2500 GCF_003789085.1 Penaeus vannamei
AGATTCGACATTGAGTTTGGGAAGAAAATTATTATTCGTAATGTAGCATAGAAGGCGTGAGGTTGTGAATGGGACATGAGAGTATAGATGTGTGAATTTAGTGAAAGGAAATTATAAACCGATGGGGAAGGAGAGGTGTTAAGAAGATTGGAAACGTTATAAAAGGTTTGGGTTCTCTTCGAGAGGGAATTAGAAAGTGTAAAAGGGAGATAAAACTATTCCAGTTTTATGAACACTCGGACTCTTGCTAGTATCAAAAGAGAAAGAGAAACGAAGAAAGAAAGAAAAAAAAGAAGGTAGGGAAAGGACCTAATATATATATATATCCTGGGATTAAGCCATTTTCTGGATAGAAAGAAAAGATGATTATTGAAACTTAACAGGGAAAATTCAGTGAAGTCAAAGAAGAGAGAGAGAGAGAGAGAGAGAGAGAGAGAGAGAGAGAGGAGAGAGAGAGAGAGAGAGAGAGAGAGAGAGAGAGAGAGAGAGAGAGAGAGAGAGAGAGAGAGAAGAGAGAAGAAATTAGCCAAAAATGTCGCTGAGGTTCCTAAACTTATTTTCTCCAAAGCAATCGGTCTTCAGCTAAACTCTTTCAAGTGATTTCAAGAACTTTGGAGGCAGATTTTTAATTTCTTTTTAAACCTTTAAGATTTATTTTCGGGGAACAAAAAGACTTTTTTATCTCTCTCTATCTATCTATTAATCATTTTCTCTCTCTCTCTATCTATCACTCCTTTCTCTCTCTCTCTCTCGTTCTCCTTCTCCCTCTTCTCTCTCTCTCTCTCGTTCTCCCTCTTCCTCTCTCTCCTTCCCCCTCTTCCTCTCTCTCTCTTTCTCCTTCTCCCTCTCTCTATCTACTTCTCCCTCTTCCTCTCTATCCTTCTCTCTCTCTCTCTCTCTTCTTTTTCTTCTCCCTCTTCCTCTCTCTCCTTCCCCCTCTTCCTTTCTCTCTCTTTCTCCGTCTCCCTCTTCCTTTCTCTCCTTCTCCCTCTTCCTCTCTCTCTGTTTCTTTCTACTTCTCCCTCTTCCTTTCTATCCTTCTCTCTCTCTCTCTTCTTTTTCTTCTCCCTCTTCCTCTCTATCTTTCTCTCTCTCCTTCTCCCTCTCGCTCAATTTTCGCTGACTCATTTCAATAATTACAGACGTTTTAATGGCGATACATAAAGGAAAAAAGACGAAAAAAGGAAAAAATATCCAGATCACTATTCGAGATTCACTTCCAATCAATAAACCTTGTTCTGGCTCTGTCGTTCCTTCCACAACACTACGATCTGTTGGGCAATAGCTCAGTGAAACGTTCGTGGGTACGGGTAGCTCTCTGGCCTTTTCTTGTCCATATTTGTCTTGCAAACTATCTATCTACATCTCTCTTTCTATATCTGTGTGTGTGTGTGTGTGTGTGTGTGTGTGTGTGTGTGTGTGTGTGTGTGTGTGTGTGTGTGTGTGTGTGTGTGTGTGTGTGTGTGTGTGTGTGTGTGTGTGTGTGTGTACATATAAAACATATTTATGCAAATATGTATGTATGTATACATAACAGACCGAAGGAAAGGAATAAAAGTAGGTAACTTACATAATACACTTAATAAATCACATGGAATACACCATTACTTCCGCCTGATGATTCCTCCGCCATCGCGCAACGCCACTCCCTGTCACCCGAGGCCAATTACATCGCCAGGCAGTGTGCTGTGTAAGCAAATGAGTCTTCTACGTGGCTGCCTCTTCTTTCTAGGCTCTTCTCTTTCCTCGTCCGGTTCCACGTGGAGCGATGCGGAACGTTTCTCAAAAGAAAGAAAAAGGGGGGGGGGGGAGATAAGAGGCAACGTTTATTCGTCAGGAACGTTTGCTGGGCGGCAAGGATTGGAGTAAGTAAGTTTTCGTAGGATTTTCGTTCGTTGGGAAATTATGTGACGGGTGGAACGTAAGAATAAACGTTTTCGTAAGAGGGTCGTCTGCTAGAAATAATGCGACGGGTTGATGGTATAAACAAACGTTTCGCTGGAGCGTCTGTCGTTACAAATTTAATTAATACACTGTGAGTAAACGTTTCCATATGAGCGTCATCCATTAAGTATTTAGATGACGAATGGATCGCAGGAACAAAACGTTTCCATACGAGCGTCACCATATATATATATTATATATATATATATATATATATATATATATATATATATATATATATATATATATATATATACACACACACACACACACACACACCACACACACACACACACACACACACACACACACACACACACACACACAATACATATATATATTATATATATATATATATATAAATATATATATATATATATATATATATATATAATATATATATATATGTGTGTGTGTGTGTGTGTGTGTGTGTGTGTGTGTGTGTGTGTTGTGTTTGTGTGTGTAGAGAAAAGAATTCTTAATATAAATTTATCATATTCATTCTAATCTAATCAATTTTTATACCATTGTCATATTAGTGAGTTTCATATACCAA
>NW_020871884.1:7500-10000 GCF_003789085.1 Penaeus vannamei
AATTCTGTGCTATTGTAACCGCCCAATTTTAAACTAATGTAAATTTACTCATTCTAAGCTAGTGCACTTCCTTTTTATTATAATCTTACGTAACCTTAAAGTCGGAATCACGACGGACTGAATTCAAGCATGGCATATTCACTGAAGCACATCCAAATCCATTAGCGCCCATTCCTCACATCGGAGACCTCACTGTCCACACTAAACTAACCTCAAACCGAGTTACACGCATTGCAAGACCAGCCGCCAACACCATACCACCCACACCGCCCTCACCCGCCCTCACCGCCAACCTTCTACCCTCAGCTACGGACACCGAAGGAGGCTCGGCATGGCGCCCAAGTACCTCTCGCCCTGCTCCTCTCCGCCGCGGCTCGGGGATGAGCACCTCCGCCGCTGACACAAGTAAGTAGGGCAAGGGAAGAAAAGAATGGAAGAATACGAAATAAAGGTAGAAAACGAAGAAAAGGGGAAAACGAAGGGAGACCGGGAAGAATACAAAATATAGGGAATGGGAAACTAAGAGAAAACTAAAGAACTAAGAAGATGTAAGAAGTTAGCAACGTATGATAAAGATGAGGAGGTGATGGAGGAAGATTATAAACGGGGTAAATAATTTGATGAGATGTAATGATATAAAGATGAGCAGATTATGGTCATTCAGCGGGATAGACGTAATGGTTTAAGAGGATAACATGAAATGATCAAACATTCAAGGTCTTTAGGATCTAATATTGGTCTGAGCAGACACGTGGCGGCGACCTAGTCCTAAGACCTAGTAAATCATAACAGGAACCTCTCTAAGACCTGCTGTGGTTTTCGTTTTAACGATTTATAACTACGGGGAGTGACCCAATCTTGTCAGTATATCAAGCTGAACATGATAACTGTTCCTTGTTATGTTCAGTTCTTAAGGCCGACCATTCTGCCTACTCACGCTTACCAAATATGTCTCCGCGGCTTCCTCCTAATTTAAGCCCCAATTAAGTCTAATATATATTCAAATTAAGAGAGAAGATCTGACGGTAAAGTCTAATTAATCTTTAATGCACTTAATTGAGTCAGACCCTTAGATGATATACGCGAGACATAAAAGAAAAAAGTAAAGAAAGAAAAAAAGAAGAGCATCTGGACAAAAGAGGATCGAACGCTCATCCATAAGCATTCCAACTCCATTACCTGGATACGGATCCGATACTTATGTTATTCCCCGTTTTTTTTTCTTTTCCCTTTTTCTTTTCCTTTTATATACTGTTATATTTCGGAGGGGAGGGAAGCAGGAGCGAAGGGTGACGAAGAAGTTAAATGTTGTGACTTGAAAAAATATGGAGGTATTGGATGAAAATAAATTTCGGATGGATCTGTAGCTGAGGATAAAGGTAGATTCGTCAAAATGTTTTGGACGTTTTCAGAAGTTTGGAAACAGATAAAGAATAACACACAACGGCGACCTAAACACGCAACACATACACACTCAAAACACACAATACACAACACACAGTCAAACAGACACACAAACACCACACACATCAACACACAAAACACAACACACACAACACGCACGCAACACACACACCCACACACAAACCACACACCACAAAACACACACAAACACACACACACAACACACTCACACACACACACACACACACACACACACACACTACACACACACACATTATACCAGATTAGTAACAAAGGAAATAAAAAAGGAGAAAGGACAACTTTTGCGCTCGCCTAACTCATTTAGAAGAAATAAATAATAAGAAAATAACAAAGAACAAAAGACCTCTAAGAATTTCAGCGGAGACACAAAGACGAAACAGAAAACATTCTCCTTCTTAGAGTATCCCGAAGACACGGTTTAACCTCAACGGTTTTGCAATGCGGGTTGCATGAGTGTTTGAAGAAGAAAAGAAAAGAATAAAAAAAATAGATGGCGCTTTGTGTTCTTTTTCATTTACTGCCATTGTTTGTGTTGTCATTGTGATCAAGTACATTCATCTCCAAAGCACGAGGATATTTTTTTCGGGGTTTAAATTGTCTTCTCACTATGGGAGGGACATCGTTGTTTTTTCTTTTTCTGCGAATGAAACGGGTGTTGATAATGCGATTAATTTCCACTCTTGTGCGATGTTTGTATTTGTTGACCATATTCATAAAAGGGTGTATGGAAATATATTTATATGTATACGCTTTTTTTCCTTNAAGCCAGCAAGATTTAAGCGAAGCTCAACACATTCCGTAAGAAGCTGTTCCACGCCTTGTACGAAATGGGGGGGATAGGGGGGGGGAAGGGGTTTGGAGTGGTGCCTCGCCCGTCACCTAGCTCGGGAATCGCTCTACCTCCCTCCAACAACCATCACCTCTCCCTCCCGCCCTATCACTCCCGTCTCTCATCTCCACACTCCCACTTCACACCACACCACATCACATGTTCACATTCACCCACGGCACCCTACATCCTGCCCCTCATCCCTCACCTACATCCAACTATCTC
>NW_020871884.1:20000-22500 GCF_003789085.1 Penaeus vannamei
CAGATGTTATACATTTTATATATATATATATATATATATATATATATATATATATATATATATATATATATATTATATATATATATATATATATATATATATAATATATTATATATATATATATATATATATATTATATATATATATATATATATATTATATATATATATATTATATATATATATATATATATATATGTATTATATATATATATATATATATATATATATATATATATATATATATATATATATATATATATTATATATATATATATATATAATATATATATATATATATATATATTATATATATATATATATATATATATATATATATATATATCTATATATTATATTATACATATATACACAGTACATAGATGAAAGAAGCATAAACATTAGTTCATGTTTTCGCGACAGTCATAAGAAATAGATGGACAAATAGATACCCCCCCAAAAAAAAAAAAAAAAATATATATATATAAGAAAATAAAAAATGAAAAAAAAAAAGATAAATAAAACAAAGCACACGCATGCATCCCTGTAACGGCAAGGCCACGCCACACAAAGGAACGACCCAAAATCCCCTTTACAAGACCCCTTAAGACCTCCAAATACAAAGAGAATTTCTCACCCCCCCGTCCGAACCCGAGACCACGTACACCTTACCCCTTACCCCATCCCGAACCCAGGACCTACACACGTCACACGTACCTTACCCCACTTACCCCATCCTTTCCTCAAGATCCCCCTTAAAGATCACCCTGCGAGATGCAAATATGACAGATGGCCCGTCATTTTCGAGCTGGGAAATGAATTCAAAATTAGGCATCTTGGGTGATTTAGGACTTGGCTGAGTCTTGATACGGGTCTCGAGATTGAATTCGTGTCGGACCAGTTCACACGCGTCGGGGAAATGAGGATAAGGCTTGGGAGGCTGAGAAAAGGGTCTTTGGATAATACGAATGGGGGAAGGGAAAGGATAGATAATAGGGAATACGTAAGAACGAGGTAAAATAGGGTCTTTGGATTATCGAATGGGGGGAGGAGAGATAGATGATAGGGGGGATGTGAAAACGAAAATATCGAAGGGGGAGAAAAGATAGATAATGGGGAAGATGTAAAGAACGAGGTAAAAATAAGGTCTTTGGATAATACGAATGGGGGGAGGAAGGATAGATAATAGGGGGGATATATGGAAAGCGAAATAAAGGGTCTTGGATAATGCGAATGGGGAGGGAGATAGATGATAAGGAAGATGTGAAGAGCGAAATAAAGAGAGTTATAGGATATAGGAATGGGGAAGGAGAGATAGGTAATAGGGGGGATATGAGCAGCAAATAGAGAAAAGGGTCTTTGGATAATACGAATGGGGGGGAAGGATAGATAATGGGGGGATGTAAAGAACGAAACATAATAGATAATGGGGAAGATATGAAGAGCGAAATAAAAATAAGGTCATAGAATGATAGGAATGGGGAAGGAGAGATAGATAATAGGGAATATTGATAATACGAATGGAAGGAGAGATAGATAATAGGGAGATATGGAAAGCAAATAGAAAGGTCATAGGATAAACGAAGGGGATGGAGAAATAGATGATAAGGAAGATATGAGAACGAAATAAAAAGGGTCATAGAATGATAGAATTGGGAGGAAGGGAGATAATAGGGAAATGAAGGCGAAAGCGAAAAAAAGGTCATGGATAATACGAATGGGGAGGAAAGATAATATAGGGAGAGAAGAACGAAATAAAAAAGGGGATACAAGAAATGGAGAAGAAAGAAAGATAAAAGGGAAGTATGAAAGAGAACGAATAAAGGTCATAGGATAAAAGAATGGAGAAAGAAAATAATGTGAAAGATTCGATAGGGAAAATCAACTTTTTGTCTAAAGAAAAAAAAGAAAAAAAAAGTGGGGAAAAAAGTTTAATAAAAGGTTTAAGATAACGTTCTGTGTGTCCTAAAATACAGCCCTGATTCCACCCCCATCTTCTTAAAAAGGAGGATAATATGTGACGTCATATCCCCCCCCCCCCGATCCATTACAAAAAAAAAAATGAGCGCTTTTGAAAGATCACTCCCCCCCCCACCTCCCCTCCCTCTACCGACCTCCCCCCCCCCTACCTGAACTCCGACCGCCTCAGCGCGTAATTAATTTACGACCCCCAGAGAGAGAGAGAGAGAGAGAGAGAGAGAGGAGAGAGAGAGAGAGGAGAGAGAGAGAGAGAGAGAGAGAGAGAGAGAGAGAGAGAGAGAGAGAGAGGAAGAGGAGAGAGAGAGGAGAGAAGAGAGAGAGAGAGAGAGAGAGAGAGAGAGAGAAGAGAGAGAGAGAGAGAGAGAGAGAGAGAGAGAGAGAGAGAGAGAGAGAGAGAGAGAGAGAGAGAGAGAGAAAAGAAGGGTTTAGTTCATCTCTTTTCTATCAAGACGTTGTTGTTAAGAGTGATGACAGAGAATTACCTTGGCGAGGCAGTGGAAACTTCGCCGATGGGTCGGGTT
>NW_020871885.1:0-5000 GCF_003789085.1 Penaeus vannamei
TAGATATTAAATATATATATTAATATATATATATATATATATATAGAGAGAGAGAGAGAGAGAGAGAGAGAGAGAGAGAGGAGAGAGAGAGAGAGAGAGAGAGAAGAAATATGAAAGAAAAAGGAAAAGGTGAGAAACAGATAAAATGAACAGAGTAAAGAGAGAGAGAGAGAAGAGAGAGAGACGAGAGAGAAAGAGAAAGAGAGGAGAGGAGAAAGAGAGAGAGAGAGAGAGAAGGAAAAGAGGGGGGAGAAAAAGAGAAAAAAGGGGAAAAGAGAGAGAGAGAGCAGGAGAGAGAGAGAGAAGAGAGTTGAAGAGAGAGAGTTAGTGAACATAGAAGAGAAGAGAGAAAAAAGAGAGAGGATGGGAGCCAGAGCAGAGAATGAGATCAAGAGCCTGAGAGTGCGTGGAGTAGAGCAATAAGACACAATACATAATTTAGATAGATTAGATAATAAGATAAACAAATAGCATGATGTAGTCTCAAGAGAAATGAAGACAGACAGACAAACAACACACGAACGCAATACCAGCACACTCGCTCCGCACCTTCCTATTTTCCTTAAACTCTCCTTTCTTAGCCCTTCTTATATGTCCTTCGCTCCACCTTCAACAACAAACCGAATCTTCTCATGATTGCGAGATAATAACCTGAAATTAGGGCAACCCAATGATTAAAATATAGGTGCAAATACCAAGTCAGACTGTAATGCAAATATATACTTCTGCGAGAAAATACACACCCATCACATTGAACGCCCGGAAGCTAGTATAACTACATAAAAAAATTTCCATTCTTCCGTATCATTAATTGTAATTCTTATGTGCTAAAACGCCCTCCATCCCATAGACCAGATATATTAATTTCTAAAAAAATGTCAGGTTTGGTAAGAGAAGAAAAATATGAGACTTATATAAGTCGATATTTTGCAAGGAAGGAAATATATTGTAAAATAGTGTATTGAATAGATAAATGATATAAACACCGTCAGTATGATTAAAATTGTGCAAGGCCCGACCTAGAATATACGCAGAACAATAAATGCTATTTATCAGGCCAGATAACATGTTTTAATAATTGTTCTCAAAGGATAGGATAGATGCATGTGTATCTATTCAGAAATGACAGACTAGATACGAGTTATTTATGTGTGCATGTTTAGCCCTACCACTGTGAATATTCGAAGGTTTGCAATAAGAATGAATAATCTTCATCATAAAAAAAATAAACCACACAAAGAGATGGTATTTTAAACCGGTTTCATGCATTTCTTGTCTTGACGAAAGAATATAAATCGAACCGGTTAAATACATCTCTTGTAATTGTGAAGATATGTTCTCGTTCACGACCTTTCTACATTTGTCAACATGACATACGGTTCATGTGAAATCGTTGGGGGGTCGGCTTTCGAGAAATTTTAACACAACACCTTGCAGACTCGATAGTTTCGATTATATTATTGTTTTTATTCCATACATTTGCGTAAAGAAATCGAATGTATGCTAAACCAATTAACTACAACACCACAAACAAAAAAAGGCCTAATAACTAGAAACTATACACACACGATGTGGATTCACAGTGACCCGGCACAAAAAAGAAAAAAAAAAAATTCAAAAACGATAAATTAAATATGGCATTTTAGACTACAAAACACAGCGCTACTATGCTCCCGAACAAACTAGGCCGACTGTTCCCACCTCTTCTCTCTCACACACCGATACCGGACCTCCCGAATTGCCGTAATGTATAACAGTATATAGCTGTATGAATATTGTTTGCTAACGAGTATTCACGGAATTTTTGTAGATACGAGATGGTCATCGCATTGTAAAAAAAAAAATAAAGATAAAATTTAGAACATAGGAATCTCTCTCTCTCTTGCTCTTGATCTCTCTTGATCTTCATCTGTCTCTTCTCGTCTCCCCTCTCTCATCGCAGTCGATTCAATCATGTCCGCTTTTCTTTTTCTAGCTATTCTGCTCTGCTTCCGTCCTACGTCTTCGTTATATTACTTGCTCATTTCTCTGTTCGGACTATCAGGCCCTCCAGGCTCTCCGTGTCGCGCTGTACCCTTCTCGCGTCCTGTGCTCTCTCTTACCTCTCTCTCTCCATGCAATTGGGCCGAGGACACCAGGCAAATAAATTTTCTTCAGTAAGGGACGCTTCTCCTTGGAATGCGTAGAAGCGACGGCATGGTTATTGTCGGGGATTGCAGATTTGAAGCGACATAAGGAGGCGGTCTAATGTGGATACGAATCGACCTTCATCTCCTCTCTCTCTCTCTTCATCCCCTGCTCTCTCTCTCTCGCTTCTCTCTCTCTCTCATCTGCTCTCTCTCTGTCTATTACTTTTTCTTCTCTTCTTCTTCTTATTATTATGTATTATTGTTATTCCTCATTTTTATAACCCCCTAGAATAACTTAGGTTAGATTAATTTAGGCTTGCAGTTGGGTTAGGTTAGGCTTGCCAGGTAAAGTTAGGTTAGGTTAGGTCAAGTTAAGCTACCCTAGGCTAGGTTAGGTCAGATGAAACAAAGTTAGGCTAGGATAAAATAGAATTAACTAAAATCGGGTTAAGTTAGGTTATATATATATATATATATATATATATATATATATATATTATATATATATGTGTGTGTGTGTGTGTGTGTGTGTGGGTGTGTGTGTGTGTGTGTGTGTGTGTGTGTGTACATATCAGTATATTTATTTATATATGTAAATATGTATATATATATTATACATATATATATATATATATATATATATATATATATATATATATATATACATATATATATATACTAGTATATGATTTAAATGTTATATATATATCATATAGTATATTATACTATATTATCATATATATATATATAATGTTACACATATATGTTTGTATATGCGTCTGCATATATATATATATATATATATATTATATATATATATATATATATATATATATATTATATATATATATATATATATTATATATATATATATATATATATAATATATAAATATATATATATATATATATATAAATATATATATTATATATTATAATATTAGAATATATATTATAGTATATTAGGATATACAATATAAAAAGCACACACATATACATTCATTTCAGGATAACACACATTGTATTTCGTCTGATGCGTATGCGCATACACAGGAAACTACAATAGAAAATACATCTCTTGAATGACAAACAATACATTGCAGTTGGGTAAGAATTTAAGATTATAGGTTGTCAGAATACACGATTAAAGCTTGTTTCAAAATACGTCTTTATTTCCCGATCATCTTTTTTCTTCTCTAATAACTCTTACCTCTCACACTCGGGTCCGTACCCACGCTTCGTTGCATCCTTCTCTCTCTCTCTCTTTTCTCTTCTCTCTCCTCTCTCTCTCTCTCTCCTCTCGTCTCTCTTCTTTTCTCCCTTTCACTCTCTCTCTCTTCTCTCTTCTCTTTCTTTTTCTCGTCTTTCACTCTCTCTCTCTCTTTCGTTTTCTATCTATCTATTTATAACATGTATGTGTATATAATGTCTCCTCTATCTCTTTCTCTATCTCTTTCTCTCTCTCTCTCTCCTATCTATCAATCTATCTAATTCTTTCTCTCTCTCGCTTTCTATCCTATCTATCTATATATGTATATACTTCTCTCTCCCTCTCCACGCCCCTCTCTCTCCCTCTTCTCTCTCCCTCCCCTCTTCCCCCCTCTCTCTCTCTCCCTCCCCCGCTTTCCCTTTTTTCTCTCACTTCCTCCGGGTCGATCGCTTCATCTATCAAACTTTTTATCCATCTGTCTGATTGCAGTTGCATAATCCAGCCATCCATTTCCCATCATCAAGAGAAAGGATAACGTGCGCTTTTGTGTCTCACCGGAGTCTGAGAAAGAAATAATTTTCGCTTCCATTTCGGGTATAATGAGAATGGATGGAAAAAAATAGATTGGAATTGAGATTGAGTTTGATATGTATTATCTTAAGAGTTTGGGCTGGGCAATCTGTTGGATATTAAAGGGGTTTTGATATTGAATAATGAAGATTGAAATAGATTCTCTGTCTCTCTCTTTTGTATATACTGGTATAATATATTATATATATATATATATATATATATATATATATATATATATAATATATATAGTATATATAATAATATATATTACACCACACACACACACACACACACACACCACATAACATATATATATATTATATATAATATATATAATATATATATATATATATATATATATTATATATAAAAATATATATATATAATGTATATATATATATTATTTATATATTATATAAAAATAAAAAAAAAAACCGTATCAGCAAAAAACAATAACATAACCATAAGCCAACAAAAGAAAACGCAATTCACATCAAAATAAATGACCTCTTCACACTTCATATCCAACTTCCCGCACGCGCTGGGTATGTCATAATCTACTCAGGGGTCCGCCCATGGGGGGGGGGGTGGAGGGAGGAGGTGACGATCGATCGAGTGACGTATTTCATTTTTTTTTTTTTTTTTTTTTTTTTTAAGTATATTCAACTGTGTATTTTATACCTTCTTATTGGTTTGTTTCTTTCTCTGTCTGCGTGTATATATTTTATTACGTACACAAATCTTATGTAATCAATTTCATCTCTTTTCTTATTCACATATATCAGTTTACTTATATCTTATCAATTTATATATTTTTCTTTACATTTTCTATCCTTCAAACCTCTCGCATCTCTGCCTTTACGTAAAAAAAAAAATTATATATATTATTTATGCATCATTTTCTGCTTGTTTAGTTTATTTTCTTATTTACATATTCTATCAATTTGCATATCTTTTATTCATCCATTTCTTGTCATCATCATGTTTGTATTTATATTTACTATCCCTCAGCTTTTCTTTTATTTTTTAATTTATCATCCTCCTCTTTGTCTTTACATTTGCGATCCCTATAGCATCGTTCATCTCTTT
>NW_020871885.1:15000-17500 GCF_003789085.1 Penaeus vannamei
CCAATCCACCTCCTCCTCCTCCCCCCCGTTCCCCCTCCTCCTTTCCTCCTCTACCCACTCCCCCTCCCCAATCCATTCACCTCCTCCCGCTCCCCCTCACCCTTACCCACCTCCTCCCTCTCCCCAATCCCCCTTCCTCCTCCTCCTCCCTCACCCCGGTTCCCCCTCCCACTCTTCCCCCTCCCCTTCCCCTCCCCCCTCCCCCCCCACCCCTTTCACCGCGACAGACTTGATCCCATGATGAAGTAACACTGAGAGGATCCAGTTACCAGATCGGCGTTAATCTTACATGGCAAACACTGCGATGGGGAAAGAGGGGGGATGGGGGGAGGGAGAAGGGAGGGAATCACTGTAGTCAGTTGCATGGCGACAGTGACGAACGCCCCCCGGCAAAAATCCCTGCATTGCAAAGGGGATGATGAACGAGCAACCATGCGCTCCTGCCGCCTCGCTTGTTAATTTGGCGGGCTTTTCGAAGTAGGTGTGGGGAGGGGAGGGGGGGGGAGTCGCCGTCTATATATTTCGCGCCCCATTCGTGCTTTTGGGTTTGTTTGTTTGTCGGTTTGTTTGTATATTTGTTTGTGTGCTTGTCTGTTTGTTTGTTTATTTGTTTGTTGATTAATGTGTTTTATGCACTGGGTCTGTTAAGGGATTCACTTCATATCGTACCAACCACAAGCCATATTGGTTAATATTACCCTTTTTACATTCAGAAAGTCGTTATTTATAAGAAATAATAACATAAAAATAATTTCACCAGTTAAACTAACTTCGAAATTTAAATTCCTTACGCAAAAATACGGAATTAAATTATAAACCTGAGAAGAAAGCGTTAAAAAGTGACCAACTAATGTTCGGACTCTTATAAAAAAATTATTCTTATACACTTACATACACACATATATACATAAGCGTATACATATGTATAAGTATGTATACATATAAACACACACACACACACACACACACACACACACACACACACACACACACACACACACACACACACACCACACACACACACACATATATATATATATATATATATATATATATAATATATATATATATATATATATATATATTATATATATATAATTATAATTATATATATATATATATATATTATATATAATTATATATATATATATATATATATATATATATATATATATAATATATATATATATATATATATATATATATATACATATATATATATATATACATATATATATACATATATATATATATATATATATATATATATATATATATATATATATATATATATATATATATATATATATATGTGTGTGTGTGTGTGTGTGTGTGTGTGTGTGTGTGTGTGTGTGTGTGTGTGTGTGTGTGTGTGTGTGTGTGTGTGTGTGTGTGTGTGTGTGTGTGTATGTATATATTATATATATATATATATATATATATATATATATATATATATATATATATACATAATATGATACAAGACATATAAGAAATTACCTGGGAAAAAGCAACAAAGACAGTGCAATATACGACATAAAACAAGATAAAAGTCCCCTTACCCCCCCCCCTTAAAAAAAAGGAACACAATAAAACCATAACAAAAGAGAGCCTTGCCAGGTCGCCCCTCCCCCCTCCCCCTCCCCCTCCCCCTAATCCCTGACACATTCCAGCACAGCAGTCGATAGATACAACTCAAAATGGCGCAGTTGCCATGGGAAGGGGGGGGAGGGGGGGGGGGGGAGTGTTCCAGGAAGCTTCTCCCCCACCCGGCTCCTTCCCCTGCCCATACCCCTTCCCCTTCCTTCCCCTGTTCCTGCGCCTGTATTTTTCCCCTGCCTGTGTGTGTGTCTGTATCCTACCCTCCCTTCCCCTACCCCTACCCCTACTCCTACGCCTCTCCCTGCCCTTCCCCTACCCCTATTCCTGTCCCTACCCTACCCTACCCCTCTACCCCTTCCTGCCCTTCCCTACTCCTGGCGCTGCCCCTTACCCTACCTCTAATCCTAAAAAAAAAAAAAAATAAATAAAATAAATAAATAAAAGAAAAAAATACTCAATAAAATTTGTTCGTGAAATGGAATAAAAAAAAGACAAAATAATACCTGCACTATATTTTTTTTCCTTTTTTTATTACGATACAAATCCAGGGTGTTTTTACTAAAGAGGAAAATCATGTTGTGAATCGACGTGGACCTCGAATGATTCCTGAATTATGGCGGCGGTAAATTCCACGGTATCGCTTGTGTCCTTTTCATCATTCCTTTCCAGGGAGAAAGAGGGAGATGGGAGAGAGGGCGATGAGAGGAATGGGGAGAGAGGAAGAGTAGGAAGGGGGGGGATAAAGATGTATTAATAGCGGGAGGAAAGAAGAAGGAGGGAATGAAAGAGAGAGAGAGAGAGAGAGAGAGAGAGAGAGAGAGAGAGAGAGAGAGAGAGAGAGAGAGAGAGAGAGAGAGAGAGAGAGAGAGAGAGAGAGAGAGAGAGAGGAGACGGGTAG
>NW_020871885.1:22500-62500 GCF_003789085.1 Penaeus vannamei
CCATACTCACCAGATTAGGGAACCAATTCAACCTATCGAACCAGTTCAATTAACCGAGCCAAGTTTAACGCACCAGCTACTCATCTACCAAGTATGACTATATTATCATTACCCAAAAGCACTCAATACACCACAAAATAAAATAAACAAATAAATAAGTAACAGAGGCTAGATAGTAATCAACGCACAACGTTCGAGTGCCAGGGAAACGACAGCGGCAGAAGAATATAAACAACCCCAGACAGGCTCAATGTACCGAGACTTCACACCACGGCTGACGCCCACCGCAATAAGCACTCAAGTCACGGACACATCACCAACGCCAGGCGCTCTGCACATTCCCCAATTATCGTCATCACTGGACCCAATGAGGGGCCTCGCGTCCACGGAGGTAAGGATTTCCATGCAGGGATGCAGGGGCTAACTCACAGACGGGAAGCCCCAGCCGAGAGCCATACCTAGCCACGACCCACAAGTTCTAGACTTGGGGGAACTCTGTGTGTCAAGGGCTTGTCAAATCTGCGCTTCGTTGTCCGTGCGAGTCGATCTCATGAACACGATTCGAAACAATGCTTCTTCTGCTTCGCTCCTTTCGTTCATTCTTTTGCATCTTAATGTTTTCTATGCCTTCCGTATGTGCATTTGATTTTTTTAAATTTATTTATGTATTCTATTTATTTGGGTATTATATATAGTCTGGGGGGGGAGCAATTAGTTTTTTGCGAGTCGCGGTCCCGGAAATCTTTGTCGAGTTAATGTCTGTCCGAACCGCATTCGAACCAGCCGCTTATTAATCCTTTTAGTACACTATATTTGTTCTCTTTGGCAAAAGGGTATAGGCAGATTACGATAGCTTCAATTCGATTAAAATTCGTTTTGTCCCGACACTCTACATCTGCACACTAGTTGTCCTCTCACCTGAGAATCTAGAAGACTATCGACATAATATAAGATGGATAAGCTGTAACGAGGATATTAATCCAATACTTTGTCTGGAAAGAAGTTCCGTTCTTTATGCTTAGTAGCACCAAGTGAGTGACGGTTCTTCAGAGAACATTAATGTTTGATTCCTGCGAGTGTAACTTAATAAAGGGGTGGGTTTGTACGACAGGCATTGCTGGTGTGTTGTGGTGGGGGGGGTGCGTGGTCGCGTGCTTGGTGTGTGGTGGGTTTGGTGTGCGTACATGCGGTCGCGTGCGCGTGCGTGCGTGCCGCTGGAACGTTGTGTAGGTGTGGTGTGCTGTCAATAGTCTCAGCTACCTTGGCCTCCGTCTGCACCCTAGTGCGCTTAATAGCGAAATGTGGCCATAACTAATTACAACCAAGCGTGTGAGAATTGTTTATCCCAAACTCGCATGCGTATCCCCACCAAAAAGTCCATGCAGTGCGCGACAAGATGAACTGGTAAAAATACAATTGTGCTTTTTGCCTCACACAAAACGCGAAAATAGGCAACCAGAAGCCAACGTACAGTATCTCACGGCGACAATAACGTGAATTTCACCGCCAACAAGCTAAAAAGCAACGACACGCGTTCTATACATACCGAACTGACCCATATTTTTCTCTCGGGCTACGCCACAAATTAATTGACGAAAGAGGCAAGTAAAGAACCCAAGCCATCCGAGCCCAAATTTGTCGCTATACAACCGCAATTGTAGAAAAACCAGACGATTTTGCAGAAGAAAGCGCCCTTCCTGCGGCACCAAAGACAAAGAGTTCCCGAACAAAGCAGGGTCGCAAGCTGGTTTTGGCACCAGAAGGAAAGAAAAAAAGGAAAAGGTACACGGGAGAGGATGAAAAGAAAGGGAAGAAAGAATTGGAGAGCAAAGAAACGGAGCAAAAAGAGCCAGAACGCACACCAACGGAAGAAAAGGAGAGTTAGCGCAGAGACGTGATATGGCACAATAGCGAGTAGAAGGATGAGATTATTGAGCCGCACTTATGACATGATATAAAGCTAATCAGCCAAATCGTCCGACGCAGAAGGAACAGACCAGGGCGCACTTGGGGCACTGACGAACCCGCGAGAGCGAGGAGGAGTACCTGAGCGCCCTGACATATGAAATGATAATGACGGTACGCACACATCGACAACGGGGAAGGGAGGGGGTAGTCTAAAGGGAGGACGCAAGAGGGCGTGCACGTGGAAAGGAAAGGGGAAAAGGCCGAGATTCACCGAGACCGATTAGCCCGCTTTTCTCCGGGGCGTGAACTGTGTGCGCGGAGCACGAATAGGGGAATGTGGAGGCAGACATCCTGTTTTGGGATCGCACTAGAGACTCAGCGCGCTCTCCCCGCCTACCCCTATGCATGACGCTTCCGCAACTGCCCACTGGAGACGAGGCGAGGTCCCTTTCGCCCCCGTTTTCGCTGCCCCCACCTGGGCCTGACTGAAAGCAGCTGAGGTGACGTTCCTGCCAGACGTGGACCAGAGCGCGGACTTAACTGGTGCTGGGAACGAGCAAGCATTTGGACTCCCTCTGGGTTCCTCCTTTGGTCGAGGCTCCAGGGTCGACCCAACCGCCGAACGAGAGGCGGCCCGCGTGAGAGAGGCTCCCGATCGCCGTAGGAGAAGGCGGCCATCTGCCTGGGGCGATTACCGCGCGTCGCGCTGACCAACGCACATACTGTAGCGGCCCGCGTAGTGCAGCCGGCGTGGGGCGTCGGGACATTAAGGACAGCCCTTTACTACATACCAGCGGCCTTTTGGACAAGAGATGCATAAGCGGCGGTCTAGGGGACGGATTCAAGCGAGAGCGTGCGGCGTGTAATCGGGTAACAAGGCAAAGGACCGGAAAAGGAGGAGCACAAGGGTAGGAGTGGTCTTGGAAACACTCCTCGGCATTACCCCAACTGTTTGCGTCATACTTTTCGACAGCGGTAAGTACGGCGCGCGCCGCCCTGACCAGACTCTGGCTACTTAAGACCTTCGTGAGTTTCCTTTTCTCCTTCCCTCCTCCTGGGTTCGCCTTCAACTTTACCGGTTTCCACCTCTTCCTCCTCCCTCTTTCGTGTCCTGCGTGATCTGCGGGAATAGCGGGTGCGCCGCGTTCTATAACAACTTATATTTCCGCCATAGGAAGCCATAATTTCAGAATTTGTAATTACCAACTTCATTCTTCCCATTTCCCGTCCCCTTTTTCGTTTCTGTAATTTGGTAGTTCTTTCTTGTTCCTTCGACCGGGTTTGAATTTCGTTACCCTGCCTCAATGGCTTTTCCCTTTTCCCAGTGGACTACTGCGAGTCGTAACATATCTTATATTCCCGCGCCCCCCCCCCCTCCTCGCTGCTTTTCTCGGTCCCCTCTCTCACCCGCCTCTACCCCCCTCATATATTAGCCTGCTGATAAAATCCCGAAATTCTTCACATCCATCGAGAGACCACTTAACATATACACATCTTAACAATTTAAATATATAGAACCACCATATAAAAACCCACAACCCGTGCAAGCTCCGACAGCGGATCAACTTTACACTTTCGCTTAGTGACCGCTTAAGAACTCCTCTATATCAGAGTGAAAAACAACGAAAAAATATTTGGAAAAAATATCTGGCGCACCCAGCCGATCTCTTCCCCACGTATGCGCACAGTCGCGTGCAAGCAGGCATTTGCACGAGAGGAACACACCCCGCAGCAATCGCGCATACAACACTTACGGCGACACGAAAGGGCGAGTTGTTTGGATATGCAAGTATCCAAGGTAAATTTCCTGGAGACATGAGACAGATGCACACAGGGACATCAGAACACTCTATCTCTCATTTTTTATTTCTGGACTTTCTTTTCTTGTCTGTCAGTCTGTCTGTGTCTGCCTGTCTCTCTCACACTACACACCACACCACCACACACCCACACTACTCACTCTCACTCCGTCTTCCCCTGGGCGCCTTGAGACGCAAAGGACCCCCCTCCCCCCGCCCCCCACTCTCCCTTCGGCAACATTGCAAGCTGCCCATTCGCTGACAGCGCTGATCTGCGAAGCGCTAGCCAGACGCCGGGAAAATGGACCGGGAACTTGCGATAACCGGCGCAGGAAATTGTCTTCGGGCGCTCTGACGGCCCGAGACACGCGCTGCCATTGCCGAGAGAGAGAGAGAGAGAGAGAGATGAGATGAGAGAGAGAGAGAGAGAGAGAGAGAGAGAGACGAGAAGAGAGAGAGAGAGAGAGAGAGAGGGGAGGGATGGGAGGGAGGGAGGGGAGGGAGGGGAGAGAGGAGAAGAGAGAGAGAGAGGGAAGAAGAGGAAGAGAGAGAGAGAGGAGAGAGAGAGAGAGAGAGAGAGAGAGAGAGAGAGAGAGAGAGCGAGGGAAGAGAGAGGGAGAGAGGGAGAGAGGGAGAGGGGAGGGAGAGGGAGGAGGGAGAGGGAGAGGGAGAGGGAGAGAGGGAGAGGAAGAGGAAGGGAGGAGAGAGGGAGAGGAGAGAGGGAGGGAGAGGGAGAGGGAGAGGAAGAGGGAGAGGGAGAAGGGAGGGGAGAGAGAGAGAGAGAGAGAGAGAGAGAGAGAGAGAGAGAGAGAGAGAGAGAGAGAGAGAGAGAGAGAGAGAGAGAGAGAGAGAGAGAGAGAGAGAGAGAGAGAGAGAGAGAGAGAGAGGAGAGAGAGAGAGAGAGAGAGAGAGAGAGAAAGAGGAGAAAAAAATATATATATATATACGAACTGTAATTTTAAAATTTTCTGTCGTGTTTATGGTGCCTGTGATTTACTGTATTGTTCTTGTTGTTGTTGTTGTTATTTGTTTGTTTGTTTGTTGTTATTGTGGTTTCTGGTGAAGTGTCAATTTAGGGGTAACTACCGTGACTGCGAAGATAATTTTGAGCGGGGAAATGTTTGTCGCGTAAATCCCGGACAAAACTCTACGGCGCGGCTACCCATGTTTAACAACACGACCTCAACAGATTCTTTGTGTAGGATTTTACATATTCACTCTCGCATTACCGAAAATACGCTCTATATCTCACAAGAAATATATGTAATGCAAATCAACTTCGATCTCCATAGAATTTAAGATACTTGTAAATGCTAAGAGTGTCTGGAGTATAATTTACAAAGGTAGCTAAGCATAAAATTTAAATAAATTGCTAAATATAATTATTCCATTCAAAACGTAGTTAACATGCAACATAAAACATAAACAGGACTATATTCAATTTGTAACACTAACTTCACATATCATTACATAAAATATTTAATGGAATTACTGTTAATGATACGCAACAAAGTGAATTAACATAACAGGCGTGACATGGAGAGAAGAGAAGGGGAGAATAAGTTAATAGAAAAAGGTAGACAGAGAGAGAGTATTTGCGTGTGCATGGATGGGGGAGGAAGGGAAAGACAGAAAAGTGGAAAATCATATACATATATATATATATATATATATATATATATATATATTATATTATATATATATATATATATAAATACATACATATATACATATATAACATATATACATACATATATACACGTAATATATAATCAAAAAAAATACATATAAATATATACACGTATATAAATACATAAAAAACACACACACACACACACACACACACACACACACACACACACACACACACACACACACACACACACACACACACACACCACACACTATATATATATATATATATATATATATATATATATATATATATTTATATCTATATATGCATATATGTACACATATACATATAAATATATATATATATATATATATATATATATATATATATATATATATATGAGAGAGAGAGAGAAGAGAAGAGAGAAGAGAAGAGAAGAGAAGAGAGAGAGAGAAGAGAAGAGAAGAGAAGCGAAGAGAAGAAGAAGAGAGAAGAGAAGAGAAGAGAAGAGAAGAGAAGAGAAGAGAAGAGAAGAGAAGAGAAGAGAAGAGAAGAGAAGAGAGAGAAGAGAGAGAAGAGAAGAGAAGAGAAGAGAAGAGAAGAGAAGAGAAGAGAAGAGAAGAGAAGAGAAGAGAAAGAGAAGAGAAAGAAGAGTAGAGTAGAGTAGAGTAGAGTAGAGTAGAGAAGTGAAGAGAAAGGAGAGAGCAGAGAGAGAAATGAAAGAAAAAGACTGAACTAGGAAACCAACCCCGCCCGAAGCAACCACAAGCAACCGAAGCACCAAGCGAAACGGCGGAACACAAAATCAAACGAGAACCTCACTCTTCCCTCCGTCCGATTCCTCCCCGACGAGACGACCCGAGACGACCCGAGACGACCCGAGACGAAACGACCTTGAGACGAGGACGAGCGCCACGCCAGGAAACAGAGGCGGCCGTGTCACGATGCAAAGCTAATGAGAGATAACACAGAGGACAGCGGCGGACACACACTCACTCACTCACTCACTCTCACTCACACACACATACACACACACACATACACACACACATGCACGCACGCACGCACGCGCGCACGCACGCACGCACGCACGCACACACACACACACACACACACACCACACACACACACACACACACACACACACACACACACGCACGCACACACTACGCACACACGCAACACATAACACAAACAAACACACACACACACACACACACACACACACACACACACACACACACACACACACACACACACACACACACACACACACACACACACACACACACACCACGCACGCACGCCACACTACGCACGCACGCATATACAAACAAACATACACACACACACACGCACACGCACACGCACACACAGGTGAGGCGCACACCCACCCACCCACGGCCGCCATTGGTATTGATCTCGCTGCACCTGCAACGCCGCTACACAAACACCTGTGCGTACACCTGCGCGCTGCGGGTCGCGGCCAGGTCACACATGCGCCGCGGAGGGTCGAGGGGGGGGGGGGTCGACTTCGATTGCGCAAGACAGTTCGCGCGGGGAAAAATTAATGGGCAATATATAACAGCAACATCAACACCACTACCTCTGACAACAACAAAAGAGCAGAAGCAGCAGCAGCAGCACAACAACAACAAAGACAGCATCATCACCAAACAACAACATCAATAACGCCATCATCAATAACAACAACACAAGCAGCAACAACATAAACAACACCAACACCCCACTACCACCATGAACAACAACATCAACAATAACAAAAACACCACCACAACCACCATCATAAACAACAACAAAAACAGAAATAACATCAACACCACCGCCACGATTATCAACAATAACAAAAACAACACCACAACCACCAACAATAATAACAAAAACACATCACCACCACCATGAACAACAACAACAACAAAACGCCATCATCATCAACAACAACAACAACAAAAACGCCATCATCATCAACAACAACAACAAAAACGCCATCATCAACATCAATGAACAACAAAAACAAAAACAACAGCAACACCACCACTATCACCATGAACAACAACAAAAACAACACCACCACCATCACGAGCAACAACAAAAACGCCATCAACAACAGCAACAACAACAACCGCGGCCACGTTACGCAATGACTCCCGATCGCCCATTCGATTCCCTTCCCGTGTGGGGCGCGCGGGCGGAACGGCGCGGGCGGAACGGCGCGGGCGGCCATCGGCTGAGCGACGGCGAGTTTAACAAGGCAAAATAGACCCTTTTTGACCCCGCCCGCTTTCCCTCCTCGGGTCATTAGGTCCGTTTTCCCTTGACTTTTCTTTCTTTTTTTCTGCGTCTCTCTTTCCTCTTTTTTTTGTCATTGTCTCCCCTGGCTGTATTTTTTTCCTGATTTCTTTTTCCTCTCTTCATTTCTTTCTGTCTCTTGTCTGTCTGTCTGTCTGTCTGTCTGTCTGTCTGTCTGTCTGTCTGTCTGTCTGTCTGTCTGTCTGTCTGTTGCTGTCTCTCTCTCCTTTTTTCTTTCTTTCTCTCTTTCTTTCTTCTATTCCTCTCCTTCTTTCCCCTCCCTCCTTCCCCCTCATCTCCCTCTCTCTCTCACAATCTATCCACCTCTTTCTCCTCCCTCACCCAATGCCCGTAAAGAAGAGAAGCATAAAGGAGAGAGGGAGACGGAGATGGGCGGGGGAGGAGGAGGGGAAGGAGGAGGAGGAGGAGAGGGGGGGGGGGAACGGGGTTAACATTCCTTGATCTGCTTATAAGTTTTTTGCACGGAAGCCAAATCCTCTCTGATGTCTTAAAAGTTTTCTTAAGACACGCCGGATGGAGGGAAAGCCAAATTGGCCGGCACAAGAAAGGGAAAAAAGTAAGAGACGGACAATCTGACAAATAATTAAGAGTCAGATAAACAGGCGGATAAATGGATCGACATACTGCTAAACTGATAAGGCAAGAGTAAAAAAAAGATGGATAAGTGTATGTATGTGTATATATATATATATAAATATATTATATATATATATATATTATATGTATATATTAATATAATATGTATATTGTATATGTATGATATGATTGTGTATATGTATATGTATATGTATATGTATATGTATAGTTGTATATGTATATGTATGTATATGTATATGTATATGTATAGTATGTATATGTATATGTTATATGTTATATGTATATGTATAATATATATGTATCATGTATATGTATATATATGTGTATATATATGTATAATGATATATATATATATATTATATATATACATGTATAATAGTTAGATATATAAATAGATATACAGAGATAAAGATATTATGAAAAATAGTTAGAGAGACATATGACAGACAGATAGATAAAAGATAAATGGTAGATAGAGACAGAAGTTATATAGTTTATATAATAGACAGAGAACAGACAGACAGATGAAGACTGACAGACAGACAGACAGATAGTACAAACATACATACAGACAGACAGACGCTATACAATTTCAAAATACCACTACCCACAGAAGGGCGAACAGCAGAGAAGCGGGGAAAAAGCAAAGTGCGGGAGAGGAGGAGGGGAAGGGGGTAGGGGTGGGGGGAGTAGGTTGAAGGGCCCCATCAATTCAAACAAGATTTCAATTCATTCATCAAGGCCCACGCTGAGCTAACTCATTGGCAAATGGCAAAAGTTGGAGGAAGTGACGGTGAGCGCTCGCTCGTTTCCTCGCTCCGTCCTCGTGGTATCGGTGCCCTTCCCTCTTTCTCCTCCTTCCTTCCACTCTCTCTCCTTTTCTCCCTCCTTCTCCCTTTCCTGCTTCGCCGGTTCCTTCCCTCCTTCCTGCTCCTTATCTCTTCCTCTATCGCCTTCGCGTTCCTTCGCTCTCTGCAATCCTTATCTCTCTCCTTCCTCTCTCTCCTCCTCCTCTCTCTTCTTCCTTCCTCTTCCCTCTCTTCCTCCTTCCTCCTCCCTCTTCCTCTTCTTCCCTTCCTCCTTCTTGCCTTTCCTTCCATTCCTCCGCTCCTCTCCTTCACTTCTTCTGCTTCCTCTCTTCTCCCTCCTCCTTCTCTCTCTCCTTCTTCTCTTCCTTCCCTCCTCCCTCCTCCTTCCTCTCCTTCTTCCTCCTTACCTCTCCTCCTCCTCCTCTCCCTTCTCCGTCCCTGTCTCTTCGTCACTCGCACCACGGAGACGCCTCAGCGCGAATGTGCGAAAGGAGGGAATAATGCGCGCCCTTCAGCTATTCCTGAGATGTGGTGTTCACCTTCTCCCCCCCAAACCTTTAGGTCCTCTCACCATGGCCTAGCTTACTTCTCCCCCTTGCGTCCTACTACGCCTATCCTCTCACTGCATTCCTCTCACTTGCTCGCTTGTCCTCTCTGCGTTCCTCTTAGCATCCTATGCACACTTCCTCCTTCTTACATCCTCTCTCCTCTTATCCTCTCTCATCTCCTCTTATATCCCTCTCCATTTCTCCTCTTCTCCTCTCCTCCTCCACTTTCCTCGTCCATCTTTGTCTGCCTTCCTCTCTACTCCCTCTTCATCTTTCTCCCTTCGCTTTCCTCCCTTCTCTTCCCCTCTCTTCCTTCCCTCCCAAGCCAGCTACATGACTCGCGGAAGATGTTTTAATCGAAGTGTGAAGGATGGGGGTTCGAGGACAAGGGTGGGAGGAGATGGGGTTCGAGGACGGGGGTTCGAGATGGGGGTTCGAGGACGGGGTTGGAGGATTGGGGGTTCAATAGAAAGGAGACTGATGAAAAATAAAAATACTGATGAAAACAACTGATTTTTCTGATAAAATATTCGCGTTAGGAAAATAATCGAGAGTAAATGAACGAAATAACAATCGGCTGAATAAATCAGTTCAAAGAAATGATAAAAGAAACGAACAAACAACTAAATCAAAATACTCATCCAAAAAAATAATAAACGACCCCTAAAAAATAATAATTAAAAAAATGATGAAAATAAAAAAATAAGATTGGTTTCGTCTTCCTTTTGACGTGTGCGTCACCCCCACCTTCCCCAATCCACTCCCCTTAAAAGAGAGAGAGAGAGAGAGAGAGAGAGAGAGAGAGGAGAGAGAGAGAGAGAGAGAGAGAGAGAGAGAGAGAGAGAAGAGAGAGAGAGAGAGAGAGAGGAGAGAGAGAGGAGAGAGAGAGAGAGAGAGAGAGAGAGAGAGAGAGAGAGAGAGAGAGAGAGAGAGAGAGAGAGAGAGAGAGAGAGAGAGAGAGAGAGAGAGAGAGAGAGAGAGAGAGAGAGAGAGAGATGAGAGAGAGAGAGAGAGAGAGAGAGAGAGAGAGAGAGAGAGAGAGAGAAGAGAGAGACAGAAGACAGGACAGACAGACAGACAGACAGACAACAGACAGAGACAGACAGACAGACAGAGAACAGACAGACAGACAGAGACAGACAGACAGACAGACAGACAGACAGAAGAAAGAGAAAAAAGGGAGAAAAAAAAACGAAGAAGAAAAATATGAGGAAGCTGTAATTTGCTGTTTACATTCTCCACGACAAGCAAACACGCCCGCATGCAAGCAAAGGCGGCGGAGGCAACAATAAACAAGAACAGTGACTCGCAACATGCTGACGCCATGATGAATTATGCGGCATCGAGGGGGAGGAGGGGCAGGACGCGGAAATGGAAGGACAGAAAGAGAGAAATAAAGATAAGGGGGATAGGGAGAGAGGGAGAGGGAGGAGAGGGGGAGATAGAGGGAGAGGGAGATAGAGGGAGAGGGGAGATAGAGAGAGGGGGGGAGATAGAGAGAGGGGGGAGATAGGGAGACGAGGGGGAGATAGTGGAGAGGGGGAGATAGTGAGAGAGGGGAGATAGTGGGAGGGGAAGAGAGGAGAGAGAGCGAGAGAGAGCGAGGAGAGAGAGAGAGCGAGAGATGAGGAGAAGAGAGAGAGAGAGAGGAGAGAGAGAGACAGAGACAGGAAAGACAGAGACAGAGACAGAGACAGAGACAGAGACAGAGACAGAGACAGAGGACAGAGACAGAGAGGGAGAGAGGAGAAGAGAGAGAGAAGAGAGAGAGAGAGAGAGAGAGAGAGAGAGAGAGAGAGGAGAGGAGAGAGAGGGCGGGGCAAAATCAAGGAAAAGAAAAAGTATGAAAGGAAAAGGTATAACAAGAAAAGGGGTGGGCGAAAAGAAGATTAAAGAGGGAAGAGAGAAAGAAAGAAACAAGAAAGAGGTGGAACAGTGAGAGGGAAAAGGAAAAAGAGGCAGGAAGGGGAGAGCGAAAGCGAAAGCGAGAGAGGTTGGAACAAGGGAAGCAAAGAAGAAAAAAAGACAGAGAGGGGAATGGGAGGGAAAAGGAAAAGGAAGAGAAAAGAGGGGAGAGACAAAGAGGCAAATAACCTCCCCAGAGTGCTTGGTCAGCGTTCCTGTCTGACACGATATTCGGCCGGGCTGTGATAATGAGGTTGGCGCTGTCAACACTAATAATAATCATACTAACACTGACATCAACAACTGTAATGAACAACAAGCAACAGCAGCATACAACAACAATAAACAACAATGAATAACAACTACACAACGACAATACACAACTACACAACATAATAATAATAACAACAACGCAATAAAACAACACACACAACAGCAGCAGCAACAATAACAGCAACAATAAATAACAACATAATAACAATAACAATAACAAACAACAACACACAATAATAACAACAATAACAAGTAATTAGCTTCATAAACAAACAAAGAAGACGAAGATGACAAAGAACCGAAAAGAAAGAACACGAGGCAACACCAACAGGAGCAACAAACAACATAATCCACCCTGACTTTCATCAAAAGAATCCGCTCATGAGACAGGGAAAAAAAAAGAAAACCAAAAAAAAAAGAAGAAAGAAAATGTAGCAAACAGAAAATTAAGATTTAGGAAAAAAATAAAGATAATAAACAAATAAATAAAAGAAGAAAAAAAATACAGCTAACAGAAAATTAAGATTTGGGATAATCCAACCTAACACCTCCGCTCCCTTAAAAAATAATACTAAAGGAATTAATAAATTTAAAGAAGAAAAAAAATGCAGCTAACAGAAAATTAAGATTTGGGATAATCCAACCTAACACCTCCGCTCCCTTAAAAAATAATACTAAATGAATTAATAAATAAAAGAAGAAAAAAATGCAGCTAACAGAAAATTAAGATTTAGGTTACTCCAAAATAACACCTCCCTAAAAAAATTAATGATGATAAATAAATAAATAAAAGAAGAAAAGACGCAGCTAACAGAAAATTAAGATAATCCCGAGAGCTGACGGGCCCGCGATGCCGTGACCCAGAAATATCGGCCTCTTGCTGTGCGAACACCACACCTTTCCCTACCAAGAACCCCCCCTCCTCCAACCGCCCGTTTGCCCTTAGACCTCCCTCTCCCTTCTCTCGCTCCTTCTCTCCCCTCCTTCTCCTCCCTTCTCCCTCCCTCTCCCTTCTCCTCCTCTCCTCTCTCTCCCTTCTCCCTCTCCTCCTTCTCCCTCTCCCTTCTCCTTCTCCTCCCTCTCCTTCTCCTTTCCCTCTCATCCTCTCCTTCTCCCTTCTCCATCCTCTTCTCCTTCTCTCTTTCCCCTCTCCTTCCCTTCTCCTCCCTCTCCTTCTCTCCTCTCCTTCTCCCTCTCTCCTTCTCCCTCCCTCTCCCTTCTCCCTCCCTCTCCCTTCTCCCTCCCTCTCCCTTCGCCATATTTTCCTTACCCCAACCTTTATCATAAGACCCTACCTCCCCCACATCTCTTACCCCAATCCTTCCCCACAGACCGTACCTCCTAAACCCTCTCTTCTAGGGCTAGAACTAGGACTCAGACTAGGACTCGGAATAGGACTAGGAGTTGGACTAGGACTGGGACTCGGACTAGTACTAGAACTTGGAATAGGACTATGAATCGGACTATGACTAGGGTAAAACTTACGCTATGACCAAGACTAGGAGTTGGACTAAGACTAAGGTAAAAATAGGAATAGAAATAGGAATAGGAATAGGTCTCATCTAAGTGTGGGTCTCATTTCACGATCCTAAAAGAAGAAGAAGAAGAAGAAGAAGAAGAAGAAGAAGATGATGATGATGATGATGATGATGATGATGATGATGATGATGATGATGATGATGATGATGATGATGATGATGATGATGATGATGAAGACGACGATGATGATAATGAAAAAGAAGAAGAAGGCAAGAATATGCAACAAATGTAAAAAAAAAAGACGAAGTAAGATAACAACGAAGACAAAAAGAGGGAAAAGAAACAGAAAAAAGAGGACGAGACAGACAGATAAAATAAAGAATAAGTATGAGAATAAAAAAAAATAAAATAAAAAAAGAATGTCCCAACAACCAAAAATAGAAACAAAACCGAAAGAAATGAAAAAAAAACGAAGAAAGGAATGGCAGCGACGACCAAGCAGACATCAAAAAGCGACGCGCCATTTGCTTGGACCTCTCGGGGGCGCTCTTCGCGAAAGGGTGACCTATTCTTTTTTCCTCCTGTTCCTTTTCTTCTTCTTCTTCTTCTTCTTCTTCTTCTTCTTCTTCTTCTTCTTCTTCTTCTTCTTCTTTTTCTTCTTTTTTTCTTTTCCTTTTTTCTTTTTCCTTTCCCTTTTCTTCTCCCTCTACCTCTTCCTCTTCCTCTCCCTCTCCTTCTTCTTTCCCCTTCCCTCCCAACCTCCTCCTCCTTCCTAAACACCAAAAAGAAGACAAAGGACGGCGCGACCTTCGCAAAAATGGCGCACCACCGCCCCCCCCTCCCCCTGCCCTCCAAAGGTCGGCCCTCAAAGCTACCGAAAGCCGGCCGAAAATGCCCTTAAAGGTCGGGCTTTTAAGGGCGGCCGACTCAGCGCCCGAAACCGCGGGAAAAGAAACGCTTGGCTGGGAAGCAGAGAGGGAGGAATATTTGCAGTGTGTCTATGTATAATATATATATAATATATATATATATTATATATTATATATATATATATATATAATATAGATAGATAGATAGATAGATAGATAGATAGATAGATAGATAGATAGATAGATAGATAGATAGATAGATAGATAGATAGATACATACATACATACATACATATAGATATTCCTATAGACAAACATATGAATATGCGAATAGGCACACATCTAGTCCCCAGTCAGAGAGACAGACAGCCACATACCTAAACAGACAAGACAGCCAAACAGACAGAGACAGACAGACAGATAGACAGACAAATAAACAAGACAGACAAAAAAATAGACAAACAGACAGACAGAAAAAAAAACAGACAAACAAGAGACAAAAGACGACAAACAGACAGACAAAAAAAACAGACAGACAATAAAAACAGACAAAAACAGACAGATAGCCAAACAGACAGACAGACAGACCAACCCGGAGAGGCGCCCACGGACCCTGCCGGAAGGAGCGGCCCGTGGCAGCGTCGGGCGATCCTCGGCGTCGGCGGCGCTGCGCCTCCGTTGTCCTCACAATGAGGATCCGGCGGCTGATGTGTAATGTGTGTAGTGGGAGGAAGGAGGGCGTCCACCCCACTATGATTACTAGTTGTTTGGTAGGTCGTGGCTGAGTGGTAGGCAGTAGTAAGTAAGTACTGACGTACTCTGAAGATGTTGGTCTGAAGTTAAACTTGTCGCAGTTTTCTTGTCTTTATTCTGGGTAACTGGTACAGAGGGGCAAGGCAGGTGCCCAGGGAGGAGCACGTCCTGCCGAGCCCGCGGGGCGAGCGGTCTGCTTATAGATGGCACAGGAATTGCCATGAACGAAGTTCGTTTTGAGACAATATACAATGGAAAAACATGAAAGAATATGAAAGAACATGAATTCAGAAACATCGGTTCACACACGTGTTAGGTGTTTGTACAACTAAAAGCGTCGTGATAAGAAAGTATGTCCGTAGAATATTCGTGAACAATTGATAACTAGAGTAACTACAATGAAAATTATTAAAAAAGTAGTGATAATATACAATGCAATAACTGGGGAACATTATGAGCATACATATCATGAGTTTGCAAGTAGTTATAAGGTAATCAGAAGCATTGTCAGTAGTAGGGTCGGAATTGCTTGTTCTGGTGGGCAATTTGTTCTCGGTCGTCTCGCGAGGGGCGCAGGACACGTTGGCGCCGGGGATAAACAGTAGAGTCCTATATACTGGCGGGCCTACAGCGAGGGCGATGGCGAGGTCGAGGTGAGAGGTCATAAATCGCTCGCCACTAGAAAGAGAATCGTCCTCGATTCTTGAGTAGACGATGCAGGTAGATGAAGTGACAGGTGACGGAGGTAACAGACACAGGGAGTCTCGATCGTGCAGTTGAGGAGGAACGGTCGTACAGGTATTTCTAAGGTCGGCGGCCTAGGGTGCTTGTTTGCACAGGTCACTGTTCGGGGTGCAGGTGTCTTGACGTGAGCGGAGTGATGATCAGTACGGAGCTCGTCAATTGTTCACACAGGATCACTGGAAGACACAGTTAACTTGTCAAGGCGACGTGTCAGTCGTAAATGACAGCACACCGGGTCTAGAAGATTCTGGGAGACCAGTAATCGTCGAAGAGTCGAAGGTTGAGCGGAGAATCTGAGGTCGAGGTCTTGGAGGATTCAGTCGGGAGAAGGATTCGTCATCTCGGGAGAGGAACAACATTGTGAAACGTCACGAGGGGTCGGCAAGGCAAGGAGGGACAGTTCTTGCCAAGGTCACAGCAGCACGGCAGCGGGGTGGTGAGTGAGCGTAGCGAGATGCACGAGGGAACGTGGCGGCGATCACCAGCGGACGGGTCGGGGCGGCGACATGGCCGGAGTAGCAACGCGAGAACAGGAGAGCGTCGGCAGGTGATGCGGCGGTGAGGACGTTCGCGGTAGCCACACCAGCGAACGAGGCGGCGGACACGACCGGAGTTGCAGCGACGTGCAGGAGAGAACATGGGAGCGTCGGCAGGTGATACGGCGGCGAGGACGTCCGTGAGATGGGCTCGTTAACGGCGAGCGACTTGGTGCGCCAGGGCACGGCGGCGAGGGGCGACGTGGTGATCCGCGAGTCGAGGTCAGCAGTGGCGTTTCAGGCACGGGGTGTCTGGCTCTGGGGGACAACAGACGGGAACAACAGTAATGTCTTGGCGACAGAGACATAATGCCATATCTCAGTATCTCAGGGAGTTACAATATCAACACGAACTCATAGTGATTAGGAAATAACTGGAAGCAACGTGTCAAGTATTGGGAACAGAGGGTGTTAATTGCAACATTTACCTGAGAGATAGGAGGCAGTAACAAACAAACGAAATTGTAGGACAAAATCTCGTGGAAATTGCGAGTTTGCAGAGCCATGCAAGATACAGGAATGATTCTCCATGTCATAATTTGTAGAATTCACGTGCAAGAAAACAAGATAACAAATATCCTTGTGAAAGTAAAGGTAGATAAATCGTAGAACACATTTCTTCAGGGGAATGAGAGTAGTTGCTGGCAAAAATGCTGGATTAATCTTCGAAATGAAAGGGTGTTGCATGCTAGGATACAGGAAGGATTTTCCTATTAAGAGAATTACTGAAGAATTGCAAAAATGCAGGAAGATTTTCCTGGAAAAATTAGCTCATTATGAATGAACTGGAACTTAGCATCGTGGAGATTCAGAAATCATTACGACAGAGTAAAGGAAAACGAACTAAGTACTCATAGGTAGACAGAACTACAGGGAAATTAGCGTAATCATGCTAACTACAGGGCATGAGTGAGGCGCGCTCGGAGTGAGGGGAGACATGCTAGTTAAGGGGAGACAGATGCCAGTGAGGGGAGATCTCGTTTTCTATGCGGGAGGAACACAGGTGTTCGCGAGAGCGAGAGGAAATCAGACACTTCACTTCACAGGGGATTTCCTAAACAAATGAGGAGAGCGAGGATAAAAGAGAAACTCACCTTGAGGTACTGGGCAGGGCATGTAGATTGATGTTGCTGCATCAGGCGACTGCAGTAACCGTTGAGGACTGGGCAGGTGCGCAGAGGAGTAGCGAAGCAGGGAAGACTGGCTTCGTGTCGGAAGTCTTGAAGTGACAGACTTCGATGAGAGTTTCTTTGCTTGCAGGAGTCGATAATCTTGGTAGAGACTTGTAATTCTCGTGAAGTTGATCTCAGAGTACTGGACGATGTCTTCGAGGGGCGCGTGGTGCGGCAATCTTCGGAGGGCGCGTGGTGGCGGTAATCTTCGGAGGGCGCGTGGTGCGGTTAATTCGGAGGGCGCGTGGTGCGGCAATCCCACCGCTGCCACCCTTGTAATGTGTGTAGTGGGAGGGAAGGAGGCGTCCCCCACCCCCACTATGATTACTAGTTTGTTTGGTAGGTCGTGGCTGAGTGGTAGGCAGTAGTAAGTGTACTGAGTACTCTGAAGATGTTGGTCTGAAGTTAAACTTGTCGCAGTTTTCTTGTCTTTATTCTGGGTAACTGGTACAGAGGGCAAGGCAGGTGCCCAGGGAGGACACGTCCTGCGAGCCGCGGGGGCGAGCGGTCTGCTATAGATGGCACAGGAATTGCCATGAACGAAGTTCGTTTTGAGACAATATACATGGAAAAACATGAAAGAATATGAAGAAATGAATTCAGAAACTCGGTTCACCACGTGTTAGGTGTTTGTACAACTAAAAGCGTCGTGATAAGAAAGTATGTCCGTAGAATATTCGTGAACAATTGATAACTAGAGTAACTACAATGAAAATTATTACAAAAGTAGTGATATATACAATGCAATAACTGGGGAACATTATGAGCATACATAATACATGAGTTTGCAAGTAGTTATAAGGTAATCAGAAGCATTGTCAGTAAGGGTCGGAATTGCTTGTTCTGGTGGCAATTTGTCTCGGTCGTCTCGCGAGGGGGAGGACACGTTGGCGCGGGGATACAGTTAGAGTCCTATATACTTGGGGGCTACAGCGAGGGCGATGGCGAGGTCGAGGTGAGAGGTCACTAAGATGGGAGGGGGGGGGGAGGAAGGAGGAAGGAAGGGAAGGAAGGAAGGGGGGGGGGAGGTGGAGTCATGCCAGCGTAATGGGGGAAGGGGAGGAAGAGAAGGGGGGGAGGGGAGAATGGGGATGATGATGGGGATGATGACGATGAGAAATGGTGGTATTGGTGGTGATGATGATGATGTGGATGATGACGGTCGTGATAATGAGGATGGTATGATGATGATGATGGAGGGAGGAGGTAGAAGAATGCGGAGAAAAAGGCTGAGGAGTGAGGGAGAGTTAGAGGAGGAGATTGAAGAGGAGGAGGAGGAGGAGATGAAGGAGGAGGAGGAGGAGAGGGAGGAGCACGTGGAGATAGAGAATATGGAGGAGGAGGAGGAGGACTAAGAGGAAGAAAACGAGGAGGAGGAGGAGAAGAGGAAGAAAAATGAGGAGGAGGAAGAACAAGAAAAAGAGGAGGAAGCATGACCAAGATAACGAGAAAAAATGACCTAACCGCCGATGACGGGGCGGGCCGCGGGGCAGAGGAAGTACCAGAAGGGCAACCAAGAGGAAAAATCCGAAATGACGAAATCGGCGGCGGGAGGAAGCTCTTCCGGGAGGCTCGGATTTTATCGGGAGACGATTTGCTTCTTATGTACTTCTTCTGTGTAGTTATATTATTGCAGTACTTGTGTATGTATGTATGTATGTATGATGTTTTATGTATACATGAATAATGAGAATGTACAGATGTACACACACCACACACACACACACACACACACACACACACACACACACACACACACACACACACACACACACACACACACACACACATATATATATATGTGCATGTATATAATATATATTATATTATATATATAATATATATATATATATATATATAACACACACACACACACACACATATATATATATATAATATATATAATATATATAATATATATATATATATATTATATATATATGTATATACATGCATATGTATACACATATATGTGTGTATATATAATATATATATATATATATATATATATATATAATATATATATATATATATATTATATATATATATATATATATATATATATGTATGTATACATATATGTATACACATATATGTGTATATATATATATATATATATATATATATATATATATATATAATATATTATATATATATATGTATATATATATATATATATATATATATATATAATATATATATATATATATGTATACATACATATATATACACATATATGTTTATGTATATATATGTACATATATATATATATATATATATATATGTATATATATATACATATACATATACATATACATATACATATACATATACATATACATATACATATACATATACATATACACATATACATATACATATACATATACATATACATATACATTACATATATGAGTTTAGAAGCTAAAGAGGAGAGGAGAGGAGAGAGAGCGAGGGACACCGAGAAAGGGAGAGAGAGCAAGGGAGGTGGGGAGAGAGAGAGGAAAGATAGAAAGAGAGAGAGAGAGAGAGAGAGAGAGAGAGAAGAGAGAGAGAGAGAGAGAGAGAGAGAGAGAGAGAGAGAGAGAGAGAGAAGAGAGAGAGAAAGAGAGCGAAAGAAAAAGAAATAAAATGAAAAATAAAAATAAAGAGATAAAGAGAGAAAGAGAAAGAAAAAGAAAAAGGACACGAAAAAGAAAAAGAAAGAGATGAAGAGAGAAAGAGAAAGAAGGCGGGCCAGGACGTGGAGTGCCAGGGCTAATGAGAGGTCGCGAAGCTGGGTGTTGACACAGTGTCCCTCTCGCCGGCGACCGGCTGCCTGCACTTCCCACGTGGCACGGTAGCGGTGGGAGAGGGGGGGGGGAGGAGAGGAGAAAGAGGGAGAGAGGGAGGGGGAGAAAGGGAGGAGAAGGAGAAAGAGGGAGAGGGGAAGAAAGTGATGGAAGGGGAGAAAGAGGAGAGGGGGAGAAAGAGGGAGAGGGGGAGGGGTAGGAGGAGAAAGTGGAGAGAGGGAGCAGAGGGAGAGCGAGAGAGAAAGAGAGGAAAAGGGAAAAGGGGAAGGAAAGAGGGAGAGGAGGAGAAAAAAGAGGGAAGAGGGAGAAAAAGAAAGAAGAGGGAGAAAGACGATGAGAAGAAGAAGAAAAAAAGAGGAGGAGGGAGGAAGAGGTAGCGTCTAGGGGCCCTGCAACTCACAGGAGGGAGGGAAGGAAGGGAGGGGGAGGAGGGGGGGATATGGTGCCAAGGAGGGAGATAACGAGGCCCAGGCACTCCATCACCATTGTAAGGCAAGTGCCCCGGCGGCCCGAGTATCAAGCTGAGGGCCAAAGGTCACGTCGTCTCAGTGCCAAAAAAAGAAAGAAAATTCAACACAAAACGAAACGAAAAAAAAAAACATACGAACAAAATAAACAAACATATAATCATCAAGTGCATCACAGACCCGACTCACACGTGCGCTATGAATTTAATAAGCAAACGAAACAAAAACTAGATTTGTGGACTCGGGCAAAAAGAGAAAAAATGAAGAACAAGCGAGCGAAGGAGAAGGGGAGAGTGAAGTCCTGGATCTGGGCACGTGGGCATGTTGTCCCGAGAGAGCCACCGGGGGCTGTGGCACTTTGAGCGATCGGCGCTCGTTGGACCCGTTCGTCTGTGGCTCGACAGAAGAGTACACACACACACACACGCACACACACACACACCACACCACACACACTTACTCAGACACTTACTCACTCACTCTCATCCACTCTCTCATTCTTCTCTTCTCTCCTCTCTCTCCTCTCTCTCTCTCTCTCTCTCTCTCTCTCTCTCTCTCTCTCTCTCTCTCTCTCTCTCTCTCTCTCTCTCACACACACACACACACACACACACACACACACACACACAACACACACACACACACACACACACACACACACACACACACACACACACACACACACACGCACGCACCACAAGTTTTGGTGAAAATAAATATGCACATGTCCTTACACCATGAAAGCGACCCCTCTCGACGCATGAAATATAAGCAAACAAAAATTAATAAAACAAACAAAATAATCAAATAACAACAGACAAAATCAACACAACATGAAAACCAGAACCACCATGCAATAATAAATAATAATAATAATAATAATAAATAAAAATAAAATGAAGATAATAATAATATAAAATAAATAAACAGTCAAAGAAAGAGAAAAGAACAACAATAAAAGAAACAAATTGAATAACAATAAAAAAAGAAAGAAAGAAAGAACAAAAATACAAGAAAAAAAAACAAAAGAAAAGAAAAGAAAGAAAGATAGAAAAAACGAAGTTAGTGAACAAAAACGAAAGAAAGAACAATAAAAAAACAAAAGGAACACGTAAACAACCCAACGCCACGGGGTCAGCCTCCTCCTGCTCGGGCCACGTGTTCGCCCGGGGTTTAACTCGGAGTCAAATAAACAGTAATGAGAATTCGAGGGGTTTTAGGGCCCTGGATCGCTTTCCTGGGGCGGGGGGAGGGGGGGGGGGGCGAGGGGGGTGGAGAGAGGGCGCGAGGGTGTAGAGGCTAGGGGGAGAGGGGAGAGGGGGGGCAGAGTGAGGGGCTAGGGGAGAGGGGAGAGGGGGGCGGAGTGAGGGGCGAGGGGGTAGGGGCTATGGGCTAGGAGGAGAGGGGAAGGAGGATGGGCAAAGGGGAGAGGGGGGCGGAGTGATGGGCGAGGGGGAGAGGGTGGAGGAGTGAGGGGAGAGAGGTAGGGGCGAGAAAGTAGGGGCTAGGGGAAGAGGGGAGAAGGGAGAGGGGAAGGCGGAGTGAGGGGCAGGGGCTAGGGGGGAGGAGTGAGGAGCATGGGGCGGAGGGGGAAGGAGGCCCAAGGGAGGGGGGGCATAGGGGGAGAAGAACAGGGGAGGGGGGGGGGGAATAGGGGAAGAGGAGGCAAGGGTTTAATCAATGGCGCAAGAAGGGAAAGAGCGACAAGGGGAGGGAAAAGAGTGAGAGGGCGAGAGGCGGAGGGTGAGGTGAGGAGAGAAGAGGAGAGAAGAGGAGAGAAGGAGAGAGAGAAGAGAAGGAGAGAGAGAGAGAGGAGAGAAGAGAGAGAGAGAGAGAGAAGAGAGAGAGAGAGAGAGAAGAGAGAGAGAGAGAAGAGAGAGAGAGAAAGAGAAAGAAGAAAAGAGAAAAGAGAAAGAGAAAGAGAAAGAGAAAGAGAAAGAGAAGAGAGCGAGAGAGAGAGAGAGAGAGAGAGAGAGAGAGAGAGAGAGAGAGAGAGAGAGAGAGAGAGAGAGAGAGAGAGAGAGAGAGAGAGAGAGAGAGAGAGTCGAACCGACAGACAGAGAGACAAACAGACAAACAGACAAACAGACAGACAGACACAGGATAAGAAATAGCGAGAGCAAAAGCAAGCAAGCAAGCAGTAAGCGAAAGACCAGCAGAAGTAGGTAAAATACCAGAAGGGGCGGCGCCCAAAGCAGATAAGGTAACATCACCTTGCATAATGCAACGTCCATTTTCCTCCAGCTTTGCTACTACTACGAACATCCACCCCCAAAAAAAAAAAAAAAAAATCCTAATTTCAACATTAACTTCTTAAAACGCCCTTGCTTAAACCAACTCCCAAACCATTCCCCGCGCCCAGTCCACGAAAACTCGCTTAATACCAAATTTTAACACAAGGGGAATGGAGTGCAGGAGATACCCCCGGCGAGAGGGGGGTGGGGGGGAAGGGGATAGGGGAAGGTGGACTAAGTAGATTACAGCGAATGATACGCGGTCCAGTGGGCGGGAAGTGTAATCCGTGGATACACAGTATCTGTCTCTGCCTCTTCCTCTTTCTCTTTCTCTTCCTCTGCCTCTTTCTCTTCCTCTGCCTCTTCCTCTTATCTCCTTTTCTTCTGCCTCATTCCTCTTCTCTGGTCTTGCCGCTCTCTCCTCTTACCTCTTCCTATTCTCCTTCTTTATCTGCCTCTTCCTCTTACTTGCTTCCGGGGTCTTCGTTCCTCTTTTCTCTTCTTTCTGCCTCCTTTCACTACTTCGGTCGCATCTTCCTGCGGGAGGCCATGTCTGGTCCGGAGTGTGCCTCCTGCACCGGTTGAGATCATCGTCAGTCTCTCAACATCGCTTCGTCGACACTTAGTCATTTCCTCTGAATCTTTTTTCTGGCACTGTATATCCATTTTGGCTAAAGTGCTCCTGTCTTTAGGTACCTGCAATCCTTTCCTCAGCCGTATTCACGGGAGGGCGTATTTACCTACATCTGCTAGGTATCAGGACGGGCCTGCTGGTTTGTCCACTGTGCTGGTCGTCATCGTTTGTCGTCATACTGACGAATTTCATCTTTCCCTTTTTTTCTGTTTTTCAGACCTTAATTCTCTTACTAACTTTTCTTCTCGGTTCGGACTCTGGTGTACTGCACTTGCATCACACCTCTTGTGTTTCCCTTCCCTGTCTCTGACTTAGTCTGTGTCTGCATTGGTTGTCGGTCCATTTAGAACATCCTTCCTCGCATATTTTTGTTTGTCTTCTCATGGAAAGCTTCACTCTCCCCTTCTTCCTTGCATTGGCGTCCTTCCGGCGTCCTCATCTTACTCATCATCACCTCATTTTCCCTCTTCCACACCCACATCTTCATTTTTGGGGCGCCGTAGTCCCAACGAGCGCGCCGCCCTGCTCCTCTCCCACCGCTCACGCCTTAATCGATTGTTCCCACGGAGCAAGTACGCTCTGCCTATTCTACCGGGCCTAATTTCCTCCGCCCGCCCCTGCCACCTCGAGCTCCCCCCGGGCCCCAGACTCCTCCGTCGCCCGGGCCTCACTCCCCTCTTAACGTCATACTCTTCATCTCCTTCCTTCATCTATCAAACCTCTATCCCATTTATCTTCCTTCTTTCTTCCCCCTGCACAGGAGTATGTGCTTAAACTACCCAAACCTTTTTCCTCGTCGCCGTTCGAACTTCCATAAATTTAATTTCTGGCCTAACACTGAGTGCTTTGGCCTCCGATTAATAAAGTCATGTGGAATTGGGGGGTCATCATACGCCACATGGCTAGAATCAGGCTGTTCACAAAGCCAAAAAGAGCGTAAATAACAGCGCTAACACGGAACAACCAGGGCGCGATACCAACCACAAAACACTTAAACAAACAATCAAATCAGTACACACATCGCAAAAACCGTATGTACGACAGCACGCAACACCAACCACACGAAACACAAACTCGTGCCCAGGCGGGAAACGCACACAACACACACACTACAAACACAACACACACCGACAAACACACACAATCGCCAACAGCACACCACACACACTAACACACCACACAGACACACACACGACACACAACACACACACACACACATCACAAACACACAACACACACACACACACACACACACACAGCACACAGCAATCACACAGCACACACACACAACACACACACACACACCCCAATCACACACACACACACACACACACACACGCGCACACAACACACAGCCCATCCCGCACCCCACCCAGACGCTCGCTCACATCCTTTTCGACATTATAATAATCCAATTCAGTGTCTCACAACTCCATCACCCTCTCCATCACCACCATCATCATCATTGCACCACCACGCCCCCCTGCCCTCCCCCTTGCCCCGCCCCCTTCTTCACTCCCCTACTTATCCCGCACCTTGCCTTCCTTACCCTACCCTCTTCCCCCTCCTCCCCCTGCTCCCTACTCCCACTTCCCCTTTCCCCTTTCCCCTTTCCCCTTTGCCCCTGCCCCTATCCCTACACTCTTCTCCCTTTCCCTTTCCTCTTACCCCTCTCCCTTTGCCTCCTTCCCCATTCTCCCTCCCCCCTTTCCTTCCATTTCCCTTCCCTTTCCCTTCCCCTTCCCTCTTCCTCTTCCCCTCTCCTGTTCTCCCTCCGCCCTTCCCCTCATCATCTATCATCATCCTGGGCCCGATCCTCCTCGTCCATCACCGGCCATTATCATCAGCCTCCATTTTCGTCGCTTGATAAATTCTCCTCGATCACTCATGAGCCTTTCACCTCTTTCTTTTCCTCTGTGTCCTTCTCTTCTTCTATTCTATCTCCTTCAACTCTTTCTTTTCTCTGTGTCTTCTCTCTCTAGCTTCTCTCTTCTATTTATCTCCTCTCACTCTCTTTCTTTTTCTTCTGTCCTTCTCACTTCTATTTATCTCCTCTCACCTCTTGCTTTTCCCTGTGTCCTTCTCTCTCTAGTTTCTCTCTTCTACTTATTTCCTCTCAACTCTTTCTTTTCTTTGTCCTTCTCTCTCTATTTATCTCCTCTCACTCTTTTGTGTCCTTCTCTCTTTGTCTTCTCCCTTCTATTTATCTCTCCTCTCACCTCTTGCTTTTCTCTCTGTGTCCTTCTCTTCTAGTTTCTCTCTTCTCTCTTCCTTATTCCTCTCAACTCTTTCTTTTCTTTGTCCTTCTCTCTTCTATTTATCTCCTCTCACTCTTTTTGTGTCCTTCTCTTCTTTGTCTTTCTCCCTTCTATTTAATCTCTCTCTCAACTCTTTCTTTTCCCTGTGTCCTTCTCTCTTCTATTTACCTCCTCCCAACTCTTCTTTTCTTCTGTTTCTTTCTCTATCTTCTCTCTTCATTTATCTTTCTTTTATTGCTTTCTCCTCTGTATCGCTGTCTGTCTCTGCCTCTGTCTCTCTCTCTCTTTATTCATTTTTCTTTCTTTCATTTTGTCTGTCACTCTCTTAGTTACTCTTACTAACGCACTTATTTACTCTCACTCTCTCACTCTCACCCTCTTCTCACTTTCACTCTCACCTTCATCCTCATTCTCACTTTCTCTCATTCCCTCGTTCACTCACTCACTCTCACTCTCTCTTACATCAATTCCCACTCTCCCTTTCAAATTCCATCTCCCCCCCTCCCCCCTCACCCCTCCTCTCCCTCTCTGAGTGAAAGGACATTGGACACGTGTCGTTGTCGAAATAAAAAAGAAAAAAATGTAACACAAATAAAAACTTTAAAAAAATCAACGGCTGGAAAACTCAGACACAAAGATGGGAGAAAAAATACATATCTGGGATATTAATAAAAAAGGAGGAGAACAAAAATGAGGACCAATTTGAGGGAAAGGAAACGAGACAAAAGACAAAGAAAGAAAGAAAGAAAAAGAAAAAAAAGAAAAAAAGGGAAGTAGTAAAGGTGGAGGCAAAAAGATAATGGAGAGAAAAAATGCGAAAGGCACAAAGTAAGAGACGACAGGGAGAAGAGAACAATTTGTAAAAAGTAAAAAAGGAACAGAAGAAAACAGAAAAAGAGAAAGACAGAAAAGAAGAAAAACTGGAAACAAGAAATACGAAAGAGAGAACGAAACGAAAGACAAAGAACAAACAGAGAAAGATAGAACGAAAAACAAAAAGTATGGAAGGACGGGGAAGAGCAGAAAGCAAAGGGAGGAGGGAAATGGAAAACGAGAGAGAGGAAGGGAAAACGAGAAAAAGAGAGGAAAGTACAGAAAGATACGAAAACGACAAAAAAAGGAAAAGGAGGGGAAAATAACAAGGAAAGAGAGGGAAACAGCGGGGGGGGTAAAAGGGAAAAAAAACAGCGAAAAGAAAGGAAAAGAAAGACTTAAAAGAGAAGGAAAGAGCACAAAAGAGGACAAAGCCCAAAGGGTAACAGCCAGAAAAGAGGGGAAAGGGGAAGGGAAAGAGGCCTAGCGGGGCGGCGGTGCCGCATGAATTCGCAGTAGCTGAGACACTGAGCAGGTCCGCCCGCTGTGGAAATACGTTTGTCTTATTGATACTCCGAATACGGACTCGCGACACACTCAGCTAGTACCGTCCCAGTAGGGTTTTCAGGAGGGTGCGGGCGGGTTGTCTTGGAATATTCTAGAGTATGCGGGCGGGGTGGGTTGGCGTTAAGGAAGGGCGTAGAGTGGGCTAGAGAGGGTCGGAGGCGCGGTTGGTAGATTTGGTTCGGTTACTGTGTATATGGGGCTATGCATTGGCGATGGTTGAACGGGTAGGGCGGTTCGGTGGGGGGGCGATGGGAGTTGGTGGATGGGTCGGTTATTGGTTGACTGGGGGGATTAAGTGTCGAGAATAGTAGGGAGAGAATATGGGCTGGGGAGCAATGAAGTGGGATATTTTGGATGAGAGGTTGATATAGCGTTGTGTATTATAGTATGAAGATTAAGGGGTAGGGATGGTGAAGGGAGGAATAAGTCAGGGGAGAGGGAGGGAGGTAGGTGCAAGAGAGAATGAGAGAGGCCAATATGGAGGGGGGAACGAGGCGTAGGTGTAGAAGTGTAGAGGTTGACTAACATGGAGGAGGGGGTTGGGGGTAGAGTTAGGTGAACTGGAGGGGAAAACGGAGAGGGTGATTATGAGGGGGTGGATAATTTGGGGGTAAGGGAGCCATGAGGGGGAGGGAAGAGAGAATGAAGAGAGGCGGGTCTGGGCGCGGCGAGGAGGTATCCGAGAGGGGGGGGGGCGAGGGGGTGGGGTAGGGGATGTAGGGCGAAATATTTGAAGGAAGGGGGTGGGGGGAGTATGGGTTGTGGACAGGGGAGGAGAGGGGGAGGGGAAACTGGCGAGGTGGAGGGGAGGGAAGGGAGGGAGGAGAGAGAATGAGACATAATTACCTCGGGTTATCATAATTACGAAGGAATATCATCAAGTTGTCTGATTATGAGGCGCGCGCCGGCAATGTTGACAAGACATTAAACTGTTATGTGTTTCTACCTTTCGTGCTCTCACTATTTTTCTCTTTTTCTTCTATCTATCTTTTTCTCTTTCCTTCTTTTTCTATCTCTCTCTTTTCCCTTTCCTTCCTCGTCCTTTTCTTTCTCTCTCTCTCTCCTCTACATATAAAGATTGACATGATCCCTTCCATCCATCATCCTCTATCTCTTTCATTCTCTTTCTTTCCCATCCATCCCACCCTTCCTTCCTTCCCTCCCTCCTTTCTTCATTCCCTCCCTCCCTCCCTTCCTTCCTTCTCATTCCCTCCTCCCTCCCTCCCTCCCTCCCTTTCCTTCCTTCCTTCCTTCCTTCCTTCCTTCCTTCCTTTCCTTTCCTTCCCTTCCCTCCCTCTCTCCCTTCCCGTCCCTCCTTACCTCCCTGTCTCCCTCCTCGCACCTCCTCCTCCTCCCTCCCTCCTCCTCCCTCCCTCCTCCCTCCCTCCCTCCCTCCCTCCCTCCCTCCCTCCCTCCCTCCCTCCCTCCCCTCCCTCCTTCCTCCCTCCCTCCCTCCCTCCCTCCCTCCCTCTCCCTCCTCCTCCCTCCCATGTCCCTCCACACCTACGCATGACGCCAACCCATCCACACACGAAACACACGCACCACCCCATGAACAGCCCCGAAACGCAGGCAAGGGTCATGAGCGACTGAGTAATGCGCGAATTACGACCCAAAGAACGAGAGAGATCGCGATACCCACAAGGCATTATCTCCCCCCTCCCTCCCCCCCCACCTCCCTTTACTCCACTTTCTAATTATCCAAAGGGGGGAGGAGGTTATTGTTGCACTTGATTCGTCCGCTGCAACGTGCAAGAGAGAAAATCAGGGACTCGTGGGATTCTCCTTAAAAAAAAAAAAAAAAAAAAATCGGACTCCCCGAGACTGAAAATCGGGGGATTCCGAAAAAAATATCACAAAATCGGGGAAAGTCATACAACCATACTACCCCCCCTACCCACCCACCCACACCATCCACACCCCCCCCCAAAAAAAAAAAAAAAACAAAAACAAAAAAAAAAAAAAAAAAAAAAAAAATCCGACTCTTTGGCGAAATCTTGCGTAATCACCGCTGCCGCCCGTCTAATCTGCAGCGCCGATCGGTCGTCCATTGCGGAAAACTTGAGCCGACAATTTCCCGGGACATTGCAAGCGAGTCGTCAAAGTTGAGCGCAAAACGGGAGGCTGAAGCATCGCTCATTTGTGACCTGCGCGAAGGACCTCCTCCCGGGGGCGCTCCCTTGATTGGAGAGGGAGGGAGGGAGGGCAGTTGCAGAGATACAGATGGATGGATTGGTGGAGAGGGAGAGGGAGAGGAGAGGGAGGGAGAGGGAGGAGAGAGGGAGAGGAGAGGGAGAGGGAGAGGGAGAGGGAGAGGGAGGGAGAGGAGGGAGAGAGGGAGGGAGGGGAGGGAGAGGAGGGAAGGGGAGAGGAGGGAGAGAGGGAAAGGGAGAGGGAGGGAGGGAGGGAGGGAGGGAGGGAGGGAGGGAGGGAGAGGGAGGAGAGAGAGAGAGAAGAGAGAGAGAGAGAGAGAGAGAGAGAGAGAGAGAGAGTGAGAGAGAGAGAGAGAGAGAGAGAGAGAGAGAGAGAGAAACAGAAAGATATATGTGTGTGCATATTATATAAATATAATATATTATATATATATATATAATATATATATATATATATGTATATAATATATATATATTATATATATTATATAATATATTACACATACATATGTGTGTGTACATACATACATACATACAAACATACAGACAAGACATACACGCACGCACGTATGTCCGAATACACATATGCAATAAATCCTAGAAGCAGCAGCGGGCGAGGCACTGAACGCATGCATGGCGCAGATGATAAACGCGGAGGAAGCGAGCAAGGGAGGCCGCGCCGGAATTAATTGAAGCCGGAGTGGCTGCGTGAGGGAGTCGCCGCGGATTTCCCAGGGCGTCTCCGGCCCTCGGGGAGGCACTCGCGGAGGGAGACGCCGCCGAGGGGTAGGGGGGGAAAAGGAAGAAAGGGATGTAAGGAGGATAAATAAGGAAGAAAGGATATAAGGAAGGGTAAAAAGGAAGAAAAAAAAGGATATAAGGAAGGGTAAAAGGAAAGAGAAGGATAAAAAAGGAAGAAAAGGATATAGGAAGGATAAAAAAGGATTATAAGGAAGGATAAAAAATATAAAGGAAGGATAAAAAAGGAAGAATAGGATATAAGGAAGGATAAAAAAGGAAGAATATATAGATATAAGGAAGGATAAAAAAGGAAGAAAAGGATATAAGGATATAAAAGGAAGATTAGGATATAAGGAAGGATAAAAAAGGTTATAAGGAAGGATAAAAAAGGAAGAAAAGGATATAAGGAAGGATAAAAAGGGAAGAAAAGGATATAAGGAAGGATAAAAAAGGAAGATAGGGATATAAAGAAGGGTAAAGAAGGAAAAAAAAGGATAAACAAGGATAAAAGAAAAGAAAATGATAAAAAATGATAATAGGAGGGTACAGGTAAAGCAGAGGGGATAATTGATGAGGGGGAGCGTTGTATTGCGAAAGAGGGGGAGAACGGGAAGGAGAGGGAATAATGGAACAAGAGATAAAAAAACTGCAGGTGAAATAGTGAGTGAGGATCCTTCCTGGATTCTGCCATTTCCCGTGAAAATCAAATAATTGTAAGATAAATCGAGATTTCCTGGATTTCCCGTGAAAATCAAATAAAATCGAGATTTCCTGGATTTCCCGTGAAAATCAAATAAATCACATTATTTTTCCTCAGAATAAATAGACAATACTCCACCAACTATAAATAATCCACTAAAAACTGCAGAAATATCTTTACCTAATAAAACGCACCAACATACACACACCACACCACAAGGAAACAAAAAAATCTACATTTAATTCCTCTTCACCGCCAAACACACGAAAACCCTCAACACAAGACAACCAAACACCCAACCAAACATCCAAACAACAAACAGAAAACAACAAAAACAAAACAAACAGAAAACAAAACACAAAAACAAACAAAACAAACAAAAACAAAAACAGAAAAGAAACAAAGACAAACAAGCAGACTGCCAACCCACGAGCCTTCCCCCCCGCCTACCCCCTCCTCCTCTCCCCCGCAGCCCCACGGCGACGGCAAGCGGACCCACGTGGCCAAGCGCACCCGGGAACACGAACTCAGCAACCGCATGGGCCATGGCGATCACCACCGCCGTAAGTACTCACAGATTTGCTTCTTTGGATGTCGTTTTGTGTTTTTCTAAGATTATTTAATGAGCCATAGGTCCTTTTCTATCCGATATGTCTTGGATAGAGGGATATGGCAACCACCACCGCCGTAAGTACTCACAGATTTGCTTTTTTGGATGTCGTGTTGTGTTTTTTAAGGATGTTTAATGAGCCATAGGTCTTATTTCTATCCGATTTGTCTTGGATAATGGGTTTTCGAGGATGTATAATGACCCATAGGACTTTTTCTATCCGATTTGTCTTGGATATAGGGGTATGGCGATCACCACCGCCGGAAGTACTCACAGATTTGCTTCTTTTGATGTCGTTTTGAGCTTTTTTAAGGATCTATAATGATCCATTAGTCCTTTTCTATTCGATTTGTCTTGGATAGAAGGCTATGGCGACCACCACCACCAGAAGTAATTACAGATTCGCTTCTAAAATATCGTTTTGTGTTTTTAAGGATGCATAATGACCCATAGGCCTTTTTCTATCCGATTTGTCTTGCATAGAGGGATATGGCGACCACCACCGCCGGAAGTACGGACAGATTTGCTTATTTCGCTTTCTTTTTCATCATTATTATTATTATTTTTTTTTTGTTTATGTGCAAATGTAAAAATATATGGGTATTTCTGCGTCCTTTTCTATCTGAATTGTTTTGGAAAGGCGGCCTCGGCGATCACCAGCGCCTGAAGTGTAAAAATCGTTTTGTTGTTTCAAGCTGAACTGTTTTGGAGATTTGTCTGTGCGTGGGCAAGAATTTCTTGGGAAATGGGAAAACATGGATGCAACATTATGCAAATGTTTTCTTCTTTTTCCTTTTCCTTTTTCTTCTCTTTTTCTTTTTCTTCTTCCTCTCCTTCTTCTTCTTTCCGGTTCGAAATGGGATGTGCTTCAACCTTTATTTATCCTACACCCTCGAAGCCTACGTTCGAAATGTATCCCAGCTCCAAGTGAAATAATCAGAGCTCTCTACCTATATATATATATATATATATATATATATATATATATTATATATATATATATATATATATATACATTATATTATTTTTTTCTTTCTTTCTTTTCTTTTTCTTTCTTTTTTTTTTCTTTCCTCCCCCCCCCCCGTCGCCATCACTCATGTCTTCTACATTTTCCCCACCGTCACAAAATGTCCAAAGAGAGGGAAGTTGCCGTGACCTTGACCTTTCCCCCATGACGTCACGCAATGACCCTGTTTCCCGAGGATCAATTTGCGAACATTTACGAAGGGGAAGAGGGGAAGAGGGGAAGGGGAGGGAGGGTGAGGGGATCGCTGATGATATCCTGATTATCCTGATATCTCCATCAGGGAGGGGAGGGGAGTGGAGGAGAGGAGAGGAGAGGAGAGGGGAGGAGAGGGCAGGGGAGGGGAGGGAAGGGAAGGGAAAGGGAAGGGAAGGGAAGGGAAGGGAAAGGGAAGGGAAGGGAAGGGAAGGGAAGGGAAGGAAGGGAAAAGGAAGGGGAAGGGGAAGGAAAAAGGAAAGGAAAGGAAAGAAAATGAAAGGAAAGCAAAGGGAAGGGAAGAGAAGAGAAGAGAAAAGAAGAGAAGGAATGAAAACCAGCTACAGTGACCCCTCCCGACGACGACCTCCTTAATGCCCTATTGTGGAAGCAGTTAATGGCGTCAGCTGTCAGCAGGAGTCGCTGACGACGGCAACGCGCGACGACCCGGAGACTGCGCAGCCTGGACGCGATCCCAACTGTCACCAGAGATCAGCGGCGAGCAGGCATGGCGAGGCTGGCGAGCTGACGCGGCGGCGGGGGCGAGATGCACGCGCGAACAAGGGCGAAGGAGAATAGTGATGATTGTAATAAGATGATGATGGTGATGATGAGGATGGGGATGGTGGTGATGATGGTGGTGGTGTGGTGGTGGTGTGGTGTGGTGGTGGTGGTAGTGAGGGTGAGGTGAGGGTGTGAGGGTGAAGAATGAGGGTGACGATGATAATAGCTGTTATAATAATATAATAACAATAAGATAATAAATAATAATAATAATAATAATAATAATAATAATAATAATAATATAATAATAATAATAATAACAACAATAAAATAACAATAATAATAAAATCATCATTATTATTATTATCATCACTATTATCATTATCATTGCCATTATTATCATAATCAATAAGAGTAGTTGTAGTGGAAGCAGTAGCACCACCATCATACCAATCAATACCATTATTATCTCATCTACACCACCATTACTACAGACCCATGAACCCCAGACATAGATCACTGTAACAGTCCTACCCAACAGTACAAGATGGAACGACAAGGTCACGGCGGGCTGAACAGCTGATTGACAACGCCCATACAAAGCTGTTACAATAGGCCAGGGGGGGGGGGGGAGCGAGGGGTGACTTACACATGTGTAAAACAAGAGAAGAAAGAGCGAAGGCGAGAGGGGAATAGGCAGGGGAGGGGGAGGGGGAGGGAGAGGGAGAGGGGGAGGGGGAGGGAGAAGGGGGAGGGAGAGGGAGAGGGAGAGGGAGAGGGAGAGGGAGGTAGATGGAGGGAGGGGGAACGGGGAGGGGGAGGGGGAAGTGGGAGGGGGAGAGGGAGAGGGAGGGAGAGGGAGGGAGAGAGAGAGAGAGGAGAGAAGAGAGAAGAGAGAGAGAAAGAGAGAGAAAGAGAAAGAGAGAGAAAGAGAGAGAGAGAGAGAGAGAGAGAGAGAGAGAGAGAGAGAGAGAGAGAGAGAGAAGAGAGAAGAGAGAGAGAGAGAGAGAGAGAGAGAGAGAGAGAGAAAGAGAGAGAGAGAGAGAGAGAGAGAGAGAGAAGAGAGAGAGATTACACGCCACAAAAATACTACAGTTCCAGGCTGTGTAAACAAGACATGCAGAAACTCATTCCCTTTACCCCTAGCCCCCCACCCCTTCCCCTCCCTCTCCCGAGCATATTGTGCGTCGCTCTTTTTCACCTTCCCCTTCTCCTCCTCCAATTCCCTCTATCCTTCTCCTTGCCCACTCTTTCTCCCCTATTCCTTCTCCCTTTCTCCCCCCCCACTTCCCATTTTCACTCTTCCCTTTCCCCTAGGAGAGACGATGAGAGAGAGAGAGAGAGAGAGAGAGAGAGGAGAGAGAGAGAGAGAGAGAGAGAGAGAGAGAGAGAGAGAGAGAGAGAGAGAGAGAGAGAGAGAGAGAGAGAGAGAAAGAAAGAAAGAGAAAGAAGAAAGAAGAAAGAAAGAAAGAAAGAAAGAAGAAAGAAAGAAAGAAAGAGAAAAGAAAGAGAAAGAAAGAAGGAGAAAGAGAAAAAGACAAAGAAAGAGAAAGAGAAAGAGAGAGAGAGACAGAACCTTAACCCAGAGCTGCCTTTCCAGCCGGCGGTTCTGTAAACAAATCATACTGTTCTGGGACTCGCAAACCCTCAAGATATTTTTTCGTGTTTTCTTGCGTCAGACCACAATGCAAAGGGGGGGGGGGGGGGGGTATCAGGGGAGGGAGGAGGAGAGTGGTGGAGGGGAGACGCGGGTGGAAGTGGGGGGTAAGGGGGATGGTAGAGGGAAGGAAGGGGGGAGGAAGAGGGATGGAAGGCGGTGGAAGAGGGATGGAAGGGGGATGAAGGAGGGAAGGAAGGGGGGTCGAAGAGGGGAGTAAGAGGATGGTAGAAGGAAGGAAGGGTCGTGGAGGGAAAGACGTGGGTGGAAGAGGGATGGCAGGGGAAGGGTAGAGGGAAGGGGAAGGAAGAGGGATGGAAGGCGGGGTGAAGAAGGCTGGAAGGGGGTGAAAGACGGAAGGTAGGGGGTGGAAGAGGGGAGTAAGAGGATGGTAGAAGGAAGGAAGGGATCGTGGAGGGGAAGACGTGGGGTGGAAGTGGGGCGTAATTAGGATGGTAGAGGGAAGGAAGGGGGTGGAAGAGGGATGGAAGGGGGTGGGAGAGGGAAAGAAAGAGAGTGATAGAGGAGAGGAAGGGGTCGTGGAGGGGAACGAGGGTGGAAGGGGGGCGTAGGGGGATGATAAGGGGAAGGAAGGGGTGGAAGAGGGAAGGAAGGGGATGATAGAGGGAAGGAAGGGGTGGAAGAGGGAAGGAAGGGGATGGAGGAAGGGAGTAATGGGGATGGGATGAAGGGATGGGTAGAGGTGAGTTGGAGAGAGGGAGTGGAGGGGAGAGGGAGGTAAAGCGAGGAGAAGAGGTGATAGAGGGGTCGAAGAGAGTGGAGGGGGGATGGAAAGGGAGGGGTGGTAAAGAGGGGGGGGAAGAGAGAAGGGAGAACGTGTGTATGGGAGGGAGGAAGAATGTAATAATGATGTCAATGGTGATGCGATACAGTGAGAATAAAGATGAGAATTGATAATGCTAGTGTGATAAGTAAAACATAAACATGGGAGAAATAAAAATAATAATAATAATAAAATAAGCATAGTAATAACAACAACAACAAACAACAACAATAATAATAATAATGATGATAATGATAATAATAATAATAATAATAATAACAAAGACAACAACAATAATAATAACTGCAACACCAATAACAAAGATAATAGCAAGAAAAACAACAACAAAAACAAAACAACAATAGCAAATACTAACAAATAACTGGTAAAAAAGAGTAAGGCTGATCCCAAAAGAGAAAAGCATCACAGGCGCGACAAAGCAGTTTTTCTTATAAAAAAAAAAAAAAAAAAAAAAAAAAAAAAAAAAAATCTTCGGGAAATATCGCTTCCCTTTCCGAAGAAAAATAAAGGCGGCAGCATTTTCAAAGCCACTTGCGGATGCGTGCGACAGCTCGTGTGGATTCCTCGCCGCTGGAGACATTTCTTCTCCCTTTTATTTTTTCTCTCTTGCTGCTCTTTGAAGAGGAAGGATGGCCTCCATCTTCTTTCGTCTTCGCTATCTCCTTCCGCCTCTTGCTCTCGCTCGCTCTATCTTTTCTCCCTCTCTTCCTTTTCTCATCTCTTCATTTCTCCCTCTATGTCTTCGTACCCATCTCTCTGTCTCTCTCTCTCTCTCTCTCCATCCATAGCCTTTCTTCCCGCCATCTCTCTCCCTTCATTCCTCCTTTTCTCCCTCCATCCCTCCACATCCCCCCTTTCATCTCCCTCATTCTCCCTCCCTTCCCCCCCCTCTATCTCCTTCTCTCCTCCCTACCCCTTCTCTCCCTCTCGCTCCTCCACGTCGCACTACACCAAGAGCAGTGCTGGTGATGGTGAAGGAAGAGGAGATAAAAGTGATAATAAGCGGAGATGACGATAATAACCCACGCGGAAAGACGAGGTAAATGATAAAATAATAATGAAAATGCGAGTCATAAGGGACAAATGAGCAATAACCATAATAAAGAAAAACTATTAGATGGAGAGAGAGAGAGAGAGAGAGAGAGAGAGAGAGAGAGAGAGAGAGAGAGAGAGAGAGAGAGAGAGAGAGATGAGAGAGAGAGAGAGAGAGAGAGAGAGAGAGAGAGAGAGATGAGAGAGAGAGTAGAGAGAAAGGGAGAAAAGAAAAGAAGAGACTGAGAGAGAGAGAATGAGTGAGAAAGGGAGGGAGGGAGGGAGGGAGGGAGAGAGTAGAGAGAGAGAGAGAGTAGAGAGAGTAGAGAGTTAGAGAGAGATGAGAGAGAGAAGAATCGAGAGAGGATGAGAGGAGTAGCCGAGAGAGAGAGGGAGAGATTATGAGAGAGTACACGAAGAGTAAAAAGGGGGAGTAAAAAAAGAAAAAGGAAAGAAGAATAGGACTTGAGAAGGACGAAGCCAGATTAAGAGTGATAATAGGGAGGGAGGGAAGGCGAGGGGAGGGTGAGGGTAGGGAGGGTAGGGAGGGAGGGAGGGGAGGAGGGGAGGGAGGAGAGGGAGGGTAGGGAGGGAGGAGGGAGGGAGGAGAGAGAGACGAACGAGAGTGAGTAGAGAGAGATAGAGAGTATGTAGAGAGAGAGAGTAGAGAGAGGATGAGTAGAGAGAGAGAGAGAGAAATGAGGATAAGAGAGATAAGAGAGAAAGTAGAGAAAGAGAGAAAAGAGAGAAGTAGAGAGAAGAGAGATAAGCGAGAGTTAAATGAGAAGAGGGAGAAGAAAACCAAGCTAAGGCTAAATTGTAAAATCGATACTAAACGAAAAAGTATTTGTAGTTCGTAGGAAAGATAACAATTAATGTCGTAAAGTCAAGGATGAATAACCGGCAGACTAAGCAAGACTTAATTAACAGCGTGGGTGGGGGGGGGGGCCAAAGAAACAAAAAAAAAAAAAAAGCTATCGACCTAAAAAACATTAAGCGAGCTTAAGCACCAGTAACGACCTTACTAATAATTTCGTGGAATTGAAGCTAACAGCCAGGTTAGGTGGATTATGTCTCCGCGGGCCGTTTCGTTATATCCCTGCGCCGGCTCTGCGTAGAACATGTCCTTGCTGGTAAAGAAAATAGAGAGAGAGAAAATAAATTACTAAACGACGAAAAAAAGCAAACTAAATCGTTATGCGCTAGAAAGCAAATAAATCAATATACGCTGTTCGCCTAAGCGCCTAGCAGACGAACTTAGAAATTTTATGAAAATGCAGAGGTCATGCAACAATCTCGCCCTCCATTCGCCTCCATCTGCCCGCTCCGCCTTCTCATACGCGGCCATGCCGCATCCCCTGTTCAGCGCACATCCTCTCGGCTGCTCGCCCACCTCAGGCCTGCTCTATCCGCGCCTTTCTGCCTCATGCCCTGCCAGACATGCTGCTTACCGTATTTTTTTGCGAATTTCTCCTCTCACGGACACGGTTAAAAAAGGAGTCAGGTACGAGGCAGGGGGTGGCTTAGGAGGGAAGGGGGGGGGGGGGCGTCGCTCGTTATCTTCGGCCTGCGTGTTCTTGCGGCATTGCAAGGTTAGTTTATTTGTCTGGTGCTGTCTGTTGTTCATTTTCCTCCGCCCGAGCCCATTATCATTATAGACTAGCATTATTTCTGCGCATTATCTTGTCTTTCTCTCTGCTCTCTCGTGCTCTGCATTCTGCCTTCTTCTCTGCTCTGCTCTGTGCTGCTCTGTCTCATCTCGTCTGCTTCATCGCTCTGGCCGATATTCGTCTCGTCTTCGATCTTCTGCTGCTCTGCTCCTCTATGCTCTTTCTGCTCCGACCCTCTCTCTCGAGCATGCAGCTGCTGTTCTCCTTCTCTCTCTTCTCTCTCTCTCCCGCCTCCTCTGCCTCTCCTCCTCCTCTCATTGCCGCTCTCCTCCGCTGCTCGCTCCTCGCGAACCTCTTCCTCTTGCCTCTTCCTCTTCCTCTATTTGCCTCCTCTTTGTGTCCTCTTCTGCTGCCTCTTACAAGTAGAACCTCTTGGCGCTTCTTCGCTGCTCGACCTCTCGGCCTCTCCCCCTCTCCCTCTTCTGTCTGGCCTCTTCCCTCTTTCGCTGCCAATTCCCACGCTCTTCCTCCCTTCCTCTTTACTTACCTCCTCTTTTGCTCTCTCCTTTTTTCCTCTTAGTCCCTGGTCTGTTTCCTCTGTTTTTATTCTTCCTTCTTTTCCTCCTTCCTCTTGCCCTCTCAGACGCTTCTTATATCTTAGCTTTCTTTCTTCCATTCTTCTTCTTGTCATTTCTTTGTCTCTTTCTTCTTACTTCTTAGTCTTTGACTTGTAGAGTACTTCCTTCTTCTTGCTTCTCCTCTTCTTTCCTTCGCTGCTTGCTTTCTTCCTCTTCTTACTTTCCTTCTTCTTACTCTCTTCTCTGTCCTCTTCATTCTTCCGTCTTCTTATCTTATCCTCATTGCTTCTCCTACTTTCTTTCTTCTTCTCTTCTTCTCTTCCTCTCCCTCTCCTATCCTCCTCTCCCTACTTCTCTCATTCTCTCCCGGGTTAATCAATTCGGTCTATCTATATACCTTAATCTTATTTATAAACTCTCTCTACTCCCTCCGCATCACTCTCTCGTCCCCAACACACAGTCCAGCTGTTCACCCCCCCTCCCCCTCTTCTATTCCTCTCCCTTCTCAGACCTCACCACATATCCAACATGGCATTCTACTATCGAAGCTCTGAAATCGTTCGTGAGAGTGGGTTGAGGGAGGAGGAGGGAGGAGGAGGGGAGGAGTGAGGAGGAGGAGGAGGAGGGAGGAGGAGGAGGAGGGCGGAGAGAGGAGGGAGGAAGAGGACGAGGAGGAGGAGAATAAGAATAAGAGAATAAGAAGAATAAGAAGAAGAAGAAGAAGAAGGAGGAGGAGGAGGAGGAGGGAGGAGGAGGAGGGGGAGGAGGAGGGGCCGCCACCACATACCATCAACACAACAACAACAACAACACAAACGACAACAACAACACACAACAACACAACAACAACGACAACGACAACGACAACGACAACGACAACAAACAAGACAACGACAACGAAACAACAAACGACAACAAACAACAACAACACGACAACAACAATGACAATAACAAACACAACAACAACAAACACCACCACCACCTCAAACCCAAGGGAAACAGAAAGAGCAACCCCGAACGCAGCGAGCGCGGCCCGGCCCGCCCTCGCCGCCCCTCGCCGCCCGCCCCCGCCCCGCCCGCCGCAGAGGCAACCCGCGCGCCGCCGAGAACGCTGTCACGCCAATCCTCCCGGTCGGACTTTGTGCAACATAATGCAACCGCAATGACGCTGCCCGCTTCCTCTTGCACTGTCTGCGTTGCGTTGTCTTGGTCTGTTTGCTTTCATGTCTTCTTCTTCTTCTTCTTCTTCTTCTTCTTCTTCTTCTTC
>NW_020871885.1:67500-87177 GCF_003789085.1 Penaeus vannamei
ACAAGCTAACGACCCCGCCAACAAACACCATAAGCAGACAGACCGATTTCGGCTTCGAAGGTCGATCACAGCGCGCCAACAAGAAGTAAAAGGACACTTCCGGTGACAGGTGGGGTGAGGGCGGGGGTAAGGGAGGGGGAGAGCAACAGGGACAAGGACAGGGTCAGGGAGAGGAGGGGGAAGAGGGGGAAAGAGAGGGAGGAGAGGAGGTAAGAGGGAGGAAAAAGAGGGAGAGGGAGGGGAAAGAGAGGGAGAGGGAGGGAAAAAAAGGGGAAAGAGAGGGAGAGGTAAGAAGGAGGAAGAGAGGGAGGGAAAGGGGAAAGAAAGGAGGGTGAGAGAGGGTAAGAATAAGGAAGAAGAGAGGGGAATGGGGGAAAGAGAGGGAGGAGAGGGGAATGAGAGAGGCTAAGAGGGAGAGGGGAAGACGGAAGAAGGAGAAAGAGATGAAAGGAGGAAGGAGCGAAGGAAGTAAAAGAGTAAGAGTGAGGAAGAAGAGAGGGAGGGGAAGTAGGAAGTGAGAGGAATGAGAGAGGCTAAGAGGGAGAGGGGAAGAGGGAAGAAGGGGAAAGGGATAAAAGGAAGAAGGAACGAAGGAAGTAAAAAAGGGGGAGACGGATAACAGAAGGTAGAGAAGAGGAAGGGGGAAGATGAAGGGGAGAAGGAGAGGACGCGAAGAGAGGGTCGTCCTTGTTAGCAGGGCAAACACAGCCGTCGCTCTCCCATCGATCACCGGGAGCGACGGATCGTTCTGGCGTCGAGGGGGACCTGCTAACACTTGGAAAACCTTCGCCTTGACCTTTCACTCGTCCCCCTCCTCGTCCCCCTCCTCCCTGGACCCCGAGACCCAGGACAAAACGAGGAAACGTGTGAAAATATGATAAATAATTCTTACTGACATTACCGCTGTGACCCTGCTCACCATCCCCCCCTTTTCCCCTTTACGAAAATTGCCAGCAATTGGATAAGAATAACATTGTGCGGTGGTGTGTATAACGTTAGATATCAGACCTTATTGGGAATTACGAATTCTGAAAGAAAAACAAATGCGTGTTTGCATTAAAGAATGAAGAACTTTCATAGCTTTATTCAAGAGTGTCTTTTACATGTGGGAGGCAAGTGAGACAGGGATAACGGCCAAGAAGAAAAATACGTTAGATGTGACAAAGATAAGTGGAAACAATAGCGGAAGGACAAAGGAAGGAAGAAAATTATAGTACAAGGAGAAGGGAATCAAAGGAAACAAAACGAACAGCACACCAGTAATACGAAGACCAGAGAGCATTATCAAAGAGAGCAGAAGGACCGTCCATGGGGAAAAGGGAGAAGGAAAATGCAACGATAGCAACACGAATGTACCCAGTATCTCGAACGCAGCACTGGAAACAAGTGCAAACAGAGAGGAAGAGAGAAGAGCGTGGGTACGTGGACATGCAAACTATTAAGCTGGACAATACATGAACTCTCCTCTAGTTGTAAGAGAATCAGAGGGCGGAAAAGCACAAACCACACCACTCACACCACCACAAATTATGAAGAGCGAGGTGATCCCGAGCGCGAGGAGAAGAGGCGGAGGAGCCGGCACGCGGACGAGGCGCCATCGAAGGGAGACGAGCGAGAGAGTGCAAGGAGATGACGAGCGACGAGAAGAGAGATGGAGAGAGAGTAGAGCCCGACCAGCATAAGAGCACTCAGAGATGAGACGTGCAATCCTCAGAGACGACGAGATGTCGGAGCATAATGGGCAACAGGTAGACGTATATGAGCGAGCCAGATCTTGTCCAGCGAGCGGAGCATAGGAAGTGCCCGAGGGAGATAGAACCTACGTTCGCGAAACCCGATCGACTGTGTGGGTCTTGAGGTCTTGTATGCCTGGACAAAGGCGGAACACGGAGATGACGAGATATCAGAGAGGACCAGAGAATGAGTAAAATGTCCCTGACGGAACTTTACCAATCTATGCCCCTACTAAGGAGACTGAGCGACCCACCGTCGCGACTTCTTTCGTTAACATCTCACAGCGGCAGATGCGGCTCCAGATGAGTACGTAACATATAGAGCTAGGTAGGTAGCTTAAGGATGGAGAAGAGTTAGTAACGGCGACAGCATGTCTCAGAAAAAGAAGCAGAATAATCCACACGCACGAATTAAGAGAAATCTACTACGATGATAGGATGGTCGTGGAGAGTAGAGATGGATAGGAATGAATTAAATGTATCTGCTACTCGTGTCAAATAGTTATGGAGGAGAAGAAACCGCTAAGAACGTTATATGAATGTAAGAGATGGGAAAAAAGGGTAAACTAGCGAATGAGAGATAGAACGTAGGATATGATTGATTATTAAAGGTCGCTACGCGAACAGAACACATGAGAGAGGAATTCTCATTAATTGAAATCATTTAATTATAGAGTGTAAAAATTAAGAATCATAGGAGACCCAGCTGTAAGTGTATGCAATGAGATGTATACAGTTTGAGTTCGAAGATATGAAATATAGTTTGAAAAAGGAAGAACACTATAAGTACTGTTAAAAGCAGACGAGACGTAATTACTGAAAAATGAGAGAAAAAAAAGAAAAGTTATAAGAATAGTACAGGAATTACTCACACAGAGAAGAAGAAAAAAGAAGCTAGAAATAAAAGAAGATAACTCTTACCTTAACCATGAGGTCGTAAACACCAACCAAACGTATAAGTGACACCACCACTAGCTATAATAACCTAAAAGGTACACAGCCCTGAACAATCGAAACATACATGATATCATCGAGCAGCTGAAGGGAAATGGAACAGCGGACAAAATGGGAAAAAGAGGAAAAGGAAGGGTAATGGAAAAAAGAGAGAGGCAGATGAGAGAGAGGAGAGGAGAGAGAGGAGAGGAGAGATAAAAGCGAGATAGAAGATAATAAAGGAAGAGGAGCGATAGAAGATAGGATAGAGGAAGAAGGAGAGGAGAGGAGAGAGAGAGAGAAGAGAGGACGAGGAGATAGAGATAGAGAGGAAGCAAGAGAGATAAGGAAGGAAGGGAGAGAAGAAGAGAGAAGAGAACAGAAAGATCTCAGGAGACGAGAAGGGAAGGAGGAAAATCCTGGCGAGATAAAATGATGGGATTCACGTGAACCAAAATGTCCGAGGGTCTATGTCCGTGTCCGTGAGCACGTGCATGTGAGCGTGGACGAGCGAAAAGTCTCCTTTCCCTTTCTGAAGAGTCTAAACTTTCTCTCGCATTCTCGCGGGTGACTTGATAGCCATAATGAACCTGAACAGAAGTCACTTCGCCTCTGCTTTCCATTTCTCTGAAGTGACTCGTGTTAACAAAGCCCGAAGCAAAAGCAAAAACGATAACAAAAATATATGTAAAGAGCACGTACACGACAGATAATGGAAAATGGAAATAGATAGATTCGAACTCGAATGGCAGAATTACAATAGCGAGCGCATTCAACACATACACACGCGCGCGCATAAACAAACAAACAAACAAACAAACACACACACACACACACATACCACACGCAAACACACCAATTAATCCACGAGTTCAAACAAAACCGGCCAAACACACATACCCATAAACCAAACCACACCCGTTATATTCCCTTAAAACCTCCCCTACCCCCCTATTCCGCCCACCCACCCCCACGTCCTGCGTCTCTCCGCGACCTCATAACTGGCCAAGGACAGACGCAGGAGACGTCTCGGTGAAGGAGAGAGGAGGAGGAGGAGGAAGGAGAGGAAGAGAGAGAGAGGAGAGGAGTAGGAGGAGGAGTAAGGAGAAAAGAGAGGAGGAGGTGAGGAAGCGGTGAGAGATGAGGAAAGTATGGAGGTGTGATGGAGGAGGAGGAGGAGTGTGTGAGGAGTAGCGATGTTGTCAGAGGAGGAGGAGGTAGAGGAGAGGATGTGGAGGAGGNGAGAAAGAGAGAAGAGACAGACAGAAAGAAGAGAGAAATAAGAAATGATAATAATAATTACTACCACCTCCCTTCCATTCAACAACAAAAAAAAATGTAATAGCAAAATAAACGCCCCGCGACCTTACAAGACAGAAGGATGAGACCCATAAAGTCAGCAGGAAGCAGGCGCGCTCAGCAGGAATCGGCAGGAGAGGAGGGAGAAGCGGTCAGCAGCGGCAGGACGAGGGAGAGGAAGACGCTGAGGGGTGATAGGAGACGCTCGAGGTGGAGGAGGAGGAGGAGGAGGAGGAGGAGGAGGAGGAGGAGGAGGAGGAGGTGGAGGAGGTGGAGGAGAGGAGGAGGAGGGGAGGAGGAGAGGTGGAGGTGGAGGTAGAGGTGGAGGGAGGAGGAGGAGGCGGTGGAGGAGGAGGAGGAGAGGAGGTGGAGGTGAGGAGGAGGAGGAGGTGGGGAGAAGGAGGAGGAGGCGGTGGAGGAAGGAGGAGAAGGAGGAGGAGGTGGAAGGTGGAGAGATGGGAGAGCAGGATGGGGTGGAAGAGGAAGGAGAAGAGGCGGAAGAGGAACTGAAGGTGGAAGAGCAAGGAGGATGTGGAGGAGGAAGGAGAGGAGCGGTAGATAGCAGGGTGGATGAAGATTAAAAAAAGGGAATATACTGAGACTAACGAAAGGTGGAAGAAGAGACAAAGAGGATACAAAATAACCAAAACAACAAAAAACAGACAAATAAATCAGACAAGAACGAAATCCCGAACCTGACGCGCCAGAAACCCGAGGCGGAGCGCAGCCTCCACCGCGGGCGTGCAGGCCGTAACAAAGCCGCGGGCGGCTCACACAGCGCGGAGGTGGGCGGTTGCACAAGGAAGGCCGATGCAATAACGCAGTTGCAGACCCCGGGGGCCGCCTGGGAACCCGCGACGAAGGGCCGACGCAGCAGGAGGAGCGGACGGCCAACGAGACGACGTAACGAGACGACGTAACGAAACGACAAAGCGCAACGTAACGAAACACAATATAACCCAACGACGTAACGAGACGACGTAACACAACGACGCAACTCGGCGCGACGCAACGACGTAAGGGCGACGAGGGACGCGCCGCGGGCATGAATGGCAAGGATAAGGAGGGCGAGCGAGCGAGCGGTGACATCACAGGCGCCTCCGATGAATATTCATGCGTCAAATCGGAGGACGCGCGTCGCATTCCCTTCGCGTCTCGAAGAGAGAGAGAGAGAGAGAGAGAGAGAGAGAGAGAGAGAGAGAGAGAGAGAGAGAGAGAGAGAGAGAGAGAGAGAGAGAGAGAGAGAGAGAGAGAGAGAGAGAGAGAAACAAAGACAGACACACAGAAAAAAAAGAGAAAGAGAGAACCAAAACACAGACAAACAGAGAAAAGGACAAATCGAAAAAGAAAGACAAAACGAAAAAGAGAAAGAACGAAAAAAGACGACAGACGGCGAGAGGAAGCCCCGAGCCCCTGGGACGGAAGCCCGCGCCACGCCGAGCCTCCGGAGGCAAATCAGCCAAGCAGAGACGGGCGAGAGCGCAGGCAAACAGGCGTCCGTGCCGAGCGTGGCCTTAGTGTGACAGTCGGGGAATTAACATATTCTGTAAAAAAATGGAGAGAGAGAGAGGGGAGGGGGGAGTAGGGAGGGGAGGGAGGGAGGGAGGGAGAGAGAGAGTAAAGAGACAGAGAGAGTGAGAGAAGAGAGAGAGAGAGAGACAGACAGAACAGACAGAGAAAGATTGAGAGAGAGACAGAGAATGAAAGAGATAGAGTTAAGAGAGAGAGCCGAGAGAGCGAGAGAGAGAGAGAGAGAGAGAGAGAGAGAGAGAGAGAGAGAGAGAGAGAGCGAGAGCGAGAGCGAGAGAGAGCGAGAGAGCGAGAGAGCGAGAGCCGAGAGCGAGAGCGAGCGAGAGCGAGAGGAGAGCGAGAGAGAGAGAGAGAGAGAGAAGAGAGAGAGAGAGAGAGAGAGCGCGAGAGAGAGAGAGAAGGACAAATGGTACGTCATGCAGCATATGGCAGCTGAAGCAAGCCGGGATAATCCCCAGACAAGTCGGCTTCCACGCCTGCTCGCCCGCCCTCGCCAGCCCTTCGGAAGCCCGCCGACACAACGCGGGCGGGAGGGACCACACGTAGAAAGGCGTCGGGCCGAGGCGGGCGCGGGTGGGCGGGGGTGGGGTGGGTTCGGAGAGTGGGCGAGGGCGCAAAGGAGGGGGGAGGGGGGGGGGGAGGGGAGGCCTCACGCCGACGCGAAGCGAGACGTAAATTCCCGTGTACGAGTTACTCGCGCTGTCACACCATCCATCAAGGCCGAGGAGCAGGTCGGCAGGGTGGGACTCGAGCCCCTTTCTTCGCCTCGCCCTCGGACTGCGCTTGGCCATCCGTTTTCTGTTTGACCGCGAGGGGGGGAAGGGGGGAAGGGCGGGAGGAGGGCGAGAGAGGGGAGGAGGAGAAGGGAGGAGGGAAGGGAGGAGGGAGAAGGGAGAGGAGGGGAAGGTGGAGCAAATAAAATACCTCCAATGCAATTCGTTTTCTTTTACTTTTCTTTTATTGTTCTTCATATTATCGTCTACTCCCTTCCTCCCTTATCTTTTATTCATCCATCTATTCTCCCTCCTTCCTCCTCGCCAAATGGCGAATAACTCGCACCTTATCGCCCTGCCATTTCCATATATCATACTCAATCACAACTTTCACGCAGGAGAACAATAAACCAAGTCATCCGGAGAAGGAGGAGGAGGAGGAGAAGAAAAAAAGAGGCAAGAGAAAGAAAAAAATAAAGAAGTAATGAAAGATGCAATCGCGGTCTCGCTCCCACAATCCGACACCAGCCACGGGGGCGTGCGGGCGCATCCCTCGGGGCGGAGGTCACGCGAGATTGACCTCTCCGCCGGGGCGCCCAGGGTCGCTTTCGCCCTGCCGCGGCGCCGGGCCCCTCAGCCCAGCTGATGCCCCGTATCGAGCGCCGCGATCGCCTGAACTCTGCACCCGAACTCACTGCAATTTAATAAAGAGAAAATTGAATGAAGATTTCCTCCGCGATAACGAGCGATGCTACATTTGTCTCTCGCGGCCGCCCGGCGACCCTCCCGTCGGGCGGCGAAGCGCCCATACAATCACGGGCGCCGCGGGAAGGGCTGCCCCGCGCCGCCCGCCGCCCAGCGCCGCAGATAGCATCGTCGCCGAGCCGCAAAAAGCTCCTCCGGACGCGGCTCATGACCCGCCGAAATGGATCACCCGGCCGCCCGCTCGCACGCACACACGCGCGCACACACACACACTCGCACATACACACACACACACACACACTCGCATACACACACACACACACACACCGTGTGAGCAGGACCCCTCATGGCCTTCACAAGACCGAAGACGCGGCCGCCGAGCCCCCCGCGCCGAAGGGATCACCCGCACTCCCTGCAGAGGCGAGGGTGTGGGTCCTCGCCTTCACACTGCAGATCCTTCTCCCTCGGAAGATGGGAAGCTTCGAGAGGGAAGGGGTACATACTCCTCGTCGCAGGATACCTCTCCTTTCCCTCTCTTCCTCCCTCCCTTCTTTTTCCCTTCCCCCTCCTTCCCCCGTTCCCTTTCCCTTCCCTCCCTTCCTCCCTTCCTCCCTCCTCTCTTTTCCCTTCCTTCCCCCCTTTATTCCCCTCTCTCTTTTCCTTCTGTCGTCCTGACAACAAAAGGCTTTAAAGGAGCAGTTGCGAGATCCTGCGTTCTCCCTTTGCTTCTCCCTTTCTCTTTACTCTACTTTTTGCCCTTCCACCTCCTCCTTCCTCGTTTGCCCTTCCTTCTATGCATGCTTCTCTTCCTTTACTCTTCGCGCTTCTTCTTTCTATCTTTATATTTCAATCTTATTTTCCTTCTTTTTTTTGTCTTCCTCCCTCCTCCCTCAGCTCCTCCCCCTGGCCATGTTTACGTTCCCTCCCTTGCCATCGCCGAGTCCTATTGTTCTCTCTTCGGCCTCCTTCGGCCTCCTCCGGCTTCTTCCGACCTCCTTCGGCCCCCTCGCCGCGGCGTCTCGAAGGCAGCCCCGACAAATGGTTTATTTGCCGCGGCGAGGAAGGACGCGCCCGCTAATTAACTTTAGATCACTGGAGCCCCGACGTCTCTCTTCCCCGGGGGGGGGGGGGGGAGGAGGGCAGGTAGGGCAGGAGTGGGGGAGGAGGTGGAGGGAGAGGGATGAAAAAGTAGGGAGGGAGAGGGTGTGATGGGGGAGAAGGGATGTGTGTTCAGAGTGGAGGGAATTGAGAACGAGAGAGAGAAGGGGCGGAGGAAGAGGAGGAGGGGATGCAGAGGCGCCGTTCTTTTTATTCTTTTCCTTTGATCCTTTTCTTGTCCACCGTCTTCATCACCGTCTTCGCTCCATCACCTAGCCCACCCCCACCCCTTACCTTGCCACCCCTTTCCCCTTTCCTCCCTTTGAAAACCCTCCTCCCCTCTACCCCTCCCCGCTCCCCCTCCTTCCCCCCTCCCTTCCCCTACCGCCTCCCTCTTCCTCCTTTCCCCCTCTTGAAAAACTTCCGTCCCCCTCCTCTCCCTCCTCTCTACCCCTCCCCCTCCTCTCCTACCCCTCCCCCTCCTGCCTCTACCCCTCCCTACCTATCACAATCAGCCTCCTCTTATCCGCCACTATAAGAGGGCGCCAAGCTATCACAGCTGGGCTTACTGTCACAGAGCTGCACCATCACGTTGTAACCTGTCTGTTTATGGCTGTCAGTGCGCGGGCAGATCGTCCTCTCCAGACGGACTGACAGCTCTGAGAGAGGGAGAGAGAGGGAGAGGGAGAGGGAGAGGGAGAGAGAAGGAGTAAGGGAGATAGAGAGAGTGAGAGATGAGATAGATAGAGAGAGAGAAGTTGGAAGAGCGAGAAAGAAGAAGGGAGACAGACGGACATACAAACAGTGAACAAATACGATAATGAATGTCGAAAGCGAAAGAGAGGCAGAAAGAAGAAAAAAAGGACAAAAAAAGAGAAAGAAAAAAAGAAAACAAACCACAAATGATTCCCCAGTGAGTTGACAGCTGTCATTTTTTCCCCCCAAACCTCCAATGGGACGAGCACTTTTCATTTTTTTCCCCCCCATGTCTCTCTCTCTCTCTCTCCTCTTTTCACGTGTCCCTCATCTTTTTCTAACCTCGAATTATGGGTCGCACGAAAACCCTTCATCTCGGACCTGGTCAAGAATGCGTCGGAGAGACAACCCGGGCGTCGTAAAAGCTGCAATTATCGTCAAAGGCGTCGAGTTGCTCGGGAAAGGCTTGCGCGTTCCGTCCCGGTCCCTGTTGGTTTGATCAGTCTAACACGGAGCTTCATTTACTCACTGACCCACGGATATTAATATACTCATTTACCCATCCATATCTATTTACTCATTTACCCATGGAGCTTCATTTACTCACTGACCCATGGATATTTTGTTAAGTTATTTACCCATGGATATTTGTTAACTCATTTACCCATGGATATTTGTTAAATTATTTACCCATGGAAATTGTAACCATTTTACCCATGGATATTTTTAAGTTATTTACCATGGATATTTGTTAACTCATTTTCCCATGGATATTTAACTCATTACCCATGGATATTTGTTAACTCATTTACCCATGGATATTTGTTATTTACCCATGGATATTTGTTTACTCATTTACCCATGGATATTTGTTTACTTGATCCATGGATATTTTGTTTACCGCATGGATATTTGTGAATACCCATATACTCATTTACCATCCATATCTATTTACTCGCCGCATTGACTCCCCACTCATTTACTTAACTCATGGACATTACTTAACTCATGGATGGGAGAGATATTAATTTACTCACTGTCGCATATTCATTGACTCATATACCCATGGATATCTATTTACTCAGTGGCCATACTCATTTACCCATGCACTCATATCCGTACTCCTATCCGAGCGTGAGGATTTGACACCATTTAACATTGGAATCGACTTGGATTAACTCGATTCTAACGTAACAAAGTGAAATGCAAATCAGATCAAAATAATCATGAGAAAAAAAAAAAAAGTCAAATTCGTAAATAATGAAGCCAATCGGAAAACACGCGGTTTCATACCAGAGAGAGAGAGAGAGAGAACCCGCCGCCACATCGAAAAAGAAAAAAAATGTCCAAAAAAATGTAAAAATAAATCCTGTAATCCTCTTACGGGGAATAGTTACTCGGATTTGTTTATGACTGGTGGTTCTTAGGAGGGGGGGAGGGGGGATAGAGAGGGAGGGGGAGGGTGTGGAGAGGGGGTAGAGAGGGAGGAGGAGGGGGTATAGAAAAAGGGAGGGGGCATTATAGAGGTAGTGGGGGGGGTAGAGAGGGAGGGGGGAGGGAAATGGATATATTGGGAGTGGAGGGGAGGGGAAGGGTGGGGGAGATTAGAAAGACACACTGCCCTTACCGTTGAGTCACGAGGATTAGCCTCTGCGATTTATCATTGGCTAATTAAGACGAATATGTGTGTGTGAGTGTGTGTGTGTGTGTGTGTGTGTGTGTGTGTGTGTGTGTGTGTGTGTGTGTGTGTGTGTGTGTGTGTGTGTGTGTGTGTGTGTGTGTGTGTGTGAGAGAGAGAGAGAGAGAGAGAGAAGAGAGAGAGAGAGAGAGAGAGAGAGAGAGAGAGAGAGAGAGAGAGAGAGAGAGAGAGAGAGAGAAAGAAAGAAAGAAAGAAAGAAAGAAAGAAAAGAAAGAAAGAAAGAAAGAAAGAAAGAAAGAAAGAAATAGAAAGAGAAAGAGAGAGATGGAGGGAGAAAGGGAGGAAGGGAGGGAGGGACTACACCTCTCTCTCCTCCCCCCCCCCTTTACGCATTGCAACCCCCCCCCCTTCCACTCCAGGCTCTAGATCACAATATCAATATCGACCACCGATTTATTTCTACTTAACCTCACACAGGCCATAATCCTACACGAAAGAGCAGTGAAACGACACGAAGAAGAAGACGGAAAAGAGGAAGAAGAAAAAATAGAAAAGGAAGAAGAAGAAGACGAAAAGGAAGAGCAAGAAGAAGAAGAAAAAAAAGAGAAAGAAGAAGAAGTAGAAGAAGCAGAAGAAAAAGAAAAGAAGAAGAAGAAGAGGAGGAAGAGCAAGAACAAGAAGAATAAAAAAGAACAATAAAAAAACACACCCACAACAGACCCAAATCGACCCGACGTCCAATCCCACAGCCCAGTCCACACAAGATGGGGGTGAAATAAATAACATGAATAATAGACACGTAGAGGGTGATCTATTACGGTCCGTAGGCCTACCGCCGACCTACCGTACAGACCCTTAAGAAACGCCAAGATTACCAAGATTACCGGAGATTACCCGGCGTGTAATCCGAGAGAGACTGACCGATAATGACAGTGATACAACGAGTCACAACGACCTTTGTTATAACTCCGCTGTGATGTTATGACGGACGGAGACACAAGGGGAGGGGGGGGGGGGAGGGGGAGGGGGAGGGGAGGGGAGGGGAGGGGAGGGGAGGGGAGAAGGAGCGATAATTTTCTCGAGATTTGGCTTGGAATTTTTACTTTTTCTTGTTTTCTTGCTTGTTTGTTTTTTTTTTCTTGTTTTAAAAAAAATTACTTTTCTTCTTGGATGTCGGTTTTTGGGTTTTCTTTTTTTTGTTTTTTAATGTTTGTATTTTTTCTTAATAGTCTTCCTCTCTTGAAGTCTGATTTTTCCATTGAATTACTTGTTCTCTCCTCTCTCTCTCCTCTCTCTCTCTCTCTCTCTCCTCTCTCTCTCTCTCTCTCTCCCTCTCCCTCTCCCTCTCTCCCTCTCCTCTCCCTCTCCCTCTGCCCTCTCCCTCCTCCCTCTCCCCTCCTCCCTCTCCGCCTCCCTCTCTCTCGCTCTCCCTCTCCTCTCCCTCTCCCTCCCTCTCCCCTTCCCTTCCCCTTCCCCTTCCCCTCGCCCCTCCCCGCTCCCCCTCCCCTCCCCCTCCCCTTCCTGCTCTCTCTCTCTCTCTCATCTCTCTCTCGCTCTCTCTCTCTCTCTCTCTCTCTCTTCTCGTCTCTCTTCTCTCTCTCTCCTCTCCTCTCCCTCTCCTCTCCCTCTCCCTCTCCCTCTCCCTCTCCCTCTCCCTCCCCCTCCCCCTCCCCTCCCCTCTCGTTCCTCTCTCTCCTCTCTCCTTCTCTCTCTCCTCTCTTCCCTCTTCCCTCCTCTCTCTCTCTCCTCTTCCCTCTCTCTCTCTCTCATCCTCTCTTCCTCTCTCTCTCTCTCTCCCTCTCCCTCTCCCTCTCCCTCTCCCTCTCCTCTCTCCTCTGCTCCTCTCTCTCGCCTCTCCCTCTCCCCTCCCTCTCCTCCTCCCTCTGCCCTCTCCCCCTCTCCGCTCTCCCTCTCCCCTCCCCTCCCCCTCCCCCTCCCTGCCCGTCTACCCGCTATCTTATCCGCCCCGTCTATCACCCGCGCTCCCTTCCACCTGTCCATCACTCCCGCATCCACATCCCTTCTCCATCCTTCCTTTCATCTCCGTTTCGCCATCTCGCTTTCACGACCGAGACGGAATCGAGGTGTGTCGGTCAGCGCGGATGATGAAAGGAGGAAGAAGCGAGGCAGAAGAATGGACGAATTGGCAGGGAGAGATAGAGAGATAGATAGACAGAGAAAGAGAGACGCAGAGTCACACACATACAGAGAGAGAGAGAGAGAGAGAGAGAGAGAGAGAGAGAGAGAGAGAGAGAGGAGAGAGAGAGAGAGAGAGAGAGAGAGAGAGAGAGAGAGAGAGAGAGAGAGAGAGAGATGCGACGAAGAATGGAAAGGAACAGATGAAAAGAGAGAAAAGGACGAGAAAAAGAAATGGCCGCATGATGGAAAAAACGAGAGCGAAGAGAGAAAGTAGAAAAAATATAAACATAGGAACGCAAAGAAGAAAGAGAGAAAAGAAAGAACAAGAAACACAAGAGAACCAAACGAAGCAAGACTAACAGCAACCGAAAGAAAGAAAGAAAGAAAGGAGAAAGAAACAGAAGGGAAATGAGGTGTTATAAAACAAAGCGCCGGCAACCCTCTTCCAGGTCGGTTGAGTCCCGTCGACGGCAATATTAGGCGACTTTTATGAATGGATTCCGAATTGGCTTGTCGTCCGGGGGAGCCATTCGCCGCGAGGAGGTTAATTGCGAAAACCAAGCGAGGTCTGAGTGTGAATTGCACTCATTGGAGGCTCGTCTGCTCTCGCTCGCTCGCTCGCATCGCCTCTCGCTCTCGCTCTCTCCTCTCTCTCTCTTCTCTGCTCTTCTCTCTCTCTCTCTCTCTCTCCTCTCTCTCTCTCTCTCTCTCTCTCTCTCTCTCTCTCTCTCTCTCTCTCTACCCTTCTCCTTCACCCTACATCTACCATAATCTCCCTAGCCCTCCTCTTTATTCACAAATTGTGTATTCCACCCATCCAAAACAACAGCACAAGCAAAAACAACAACAGAACACTATCAACAATAAATAAATCAACAAATCAAGACAACAACAAACAACAACACAACAATAATAACATCAAAACAGCATTAATAACAGAAACAACAACGACAGCCACACCACCACCACCACCACCACCAACACAACAACAACCGAACACCAGTCCCTGGCAGGCTGCGAGACGCCCTCCGAGTCGCCGGCCGCGGGCGGGACTCCCCCGGTGTGCAAGCGCTGGGATGGAGATTACGTATTAATATTGCGGTGATCAAATATTGCATTGCAGCTGCGGGGGTGATCAGGCTCCCCTCCCCCCCCCCTTTTGCAATCTTGGTTATCGGTTTGCAGAGCGCGTGGAGTAGATTGTGTGTGTGTGTGTGTGTGTGTGTGTGTGTGTGTGTGTGTGTGTGTGTGTGTGTGTGTGTGTGTGTGTGTGTGTGTGTGTGTGTGTGTGTGTGTGTGTGTGTGTGTGTGTGTGTGTGTGTGTGTGAGTGTGTGTGTGTGTGTGTGTGTGTGTGTGTGTGTGTGGTGTGTGTGTGTATGTGTGTGTGTGTGTGTGTGCTTAGGGAGGTAGGGCTTGGAATAAAGGCATAAAAGGAAAAAGGAAGAAAAGAAGAAGACAAAGAGAGGCAATTGTAAATATACAAAAGAGATACAAAGCCACACATAAAAAGATACAGACATAGACATAAAGTCAGAAATATAAACAAACACACACAGGCTACATATACGGATATCGATACACATGCAGGCAGACGCACAGATACACAAACACACACCGCCCATGCCCGTATCCGCACACACATCCTCATGCACCCGAACAAACCAGAGCGCAGAGAGCGAGAGTCCCGCAGTGTCCGCCGAAGGACCCGAAGGACCCCGAAGGACCCGAGGGACCCCGAAGGACCCGAGGACCCCGAAGGACCCGAGGGACCCCGAGGGGACCCGAAGGACCCGAAGGACCCCCGAAGGACCCGAACCCGGACCCGAAGGACCCGAAGGACCCGAGGACCCCGAAGGACCCCGAAGGACCCCGAAGGACCCCGACAAGGACCCGAAGGACCCCCGAGGACCCCGAACCCCAAGACCCGAGGACCCGAGGACCCGAAGGACCCCGAAGGACCCCGAAGGACCCCCGAAGGACCCCCGAAGTCCCCGAAGGACCCCGAAGGTCCCCCGACGGCGGCGCGGGCGTCGAGGCCCCGGGCGGCGAGCAGGTAACGGCGCCGCCCGCAACCGCCGACTTAATCACGTCCTCACATCGGATTATACACCATTATGGTCGATTGGTCGCGGAAAGCGTGGAATTATCTTCATTCTGATCCGCCTGCCTCTTCCCTTTCTCTCCCTCGCCTCTCTGCCGCTTTTTCTCTTTCTATCTGTGTCTCTGCCTTTGTATCTTTCTTTGTCTGTGTCTGTCTGTCTGTCTGTCTCCTTTCTTCTTTCTTTCTTTCTTTCTTTCTTTCTGTCTTTCTGTCTCTCTCTCTCTCTCTCTCTCTCTCTCTCTTCTCTCTCTCTCTCTCTCTCTCTCTCTCTCTCTCTCTCTCTCTCTCTCTCCTCTTCCTCCTCCCCCCTATCCACCATCTCCACCTGTCTCTCTTTCCTCTCTTTCTTCTCCTCCCGCTCTTCCTAACCTCCTCCTCCTCTTGCCCCCCTTCCACCATCTCCCCTTTCTCCCCCTCCCCTCATACCCTCCCCTCCCCCCCCATTGCGGTCTCCCCCATTATCAGTGACAAAGAGGCCGGGTCGCTTACATCGCCTCAAAGATCATGTTTCGCCTTCTGGGGGTGTGGTTAAGGGGTGGGGGGAGGGGGGGAGCAGGGGAAGGGGTGGGAGGTGGGGGAAGGGGGGAGGCAGGGGTAGGGGTGGGAGGGGGGAGGGGAGGAAGGAGGTGGGGAAGGGGAAGGGAAGGGAAGGGATGGTGGGGAAGGGGAAGAAAAGGGGAGATAGTAGGGAAGAGGGGAGCGATGGTGAGGGAGTTGGGAAGGGAAGAGGACACTAGCTGTAGTGGGGGGGGGGGTACATGCCCTGAAAACCACCGTGTTATTATGTCGTTTGTCCTTATTTTTTACGTTGACTTTTTTATTATCTCCATCTACTTTTTTGCTTTTGGTCTCAAGGTGATCTACGTTTGTGAAGAGAGGTGTTTCCTCTTCCTTCTCCTTCCCTGCGCCTCTCGTTCTGCCGTTGCCTGTTCTCACTGTTTTCATTAATTCCATCTTCTCCCCTCCTTTCTCTACCTTCCTCCCCCTCCCCCTCCTCCCCAAACCACTTCACTCTCATCCCCTCCTTTCCAAACCCCTCTACCCCCTCTCCCCTCTCCTAACCTTCCTATCCTTCCTACCACTTCCTATCCAAATCTCTCCCTCCTCCTTCCCCCGTTTCCCCCCTCCTAGCTCTCTCCCCCCTCCTAACCCTTCCTACCCCCTCCTATCCAAATTCCCCCTCCCCCTTCCCCTTTCTCTCCCTCCTTCCCCTATTTCCCCCTCCTACCCCTCTCCTCTCCTCTTTTCCTTCCCCCTCCTACCACTTCTCACCCTCCTCCTCCCCCCCCCCTAATCAATCACCCACCGATGAGAACCTGCGGATCGCCTCCCCCCCCCCACCACCCCCGCCTCAAACCCCCCCCAAACCACCCGCCTCAACACCCCCCACACCCACCCAGCTTCAACACCCCCCTCACCCCAACCGCAGCAGCGCGCCGAGATGCAGCATCACCCAGCTGACGTTTCGCCGTGAGATGAGTCGGGCATCATCCAGACTAATGGCCGGGTGTGTGCGTGTGCGTGTGGGTGTTTATGTGTGTGTGCATTGTGTGCGTGAGAGAGTTGGTGCGTGGGTGTGTGGGAAGTAGGGGAGGGGGGGGGAAGGTGTGTGTGTGTGTGTGTGTGTGTGTGTGTGTGTTGTGTGTGTGTGTGTGTGTGTGTGTGTGTGTGTTGTGTGTGTGTGTGTGTGTGTATATATATATTATATATATATATATATATATATATATATAGAGAGAGAGAGAGAGAGAGAGAGAGAGAGAGAGAGAGAGAGAGAGAGAGAGAGAGACCGTTGGTGAGCGTTCATACATCCGTGTGTTTTTGTGCCCCTGCAAGCCTGACTGAACAAAAGTATCGACTGGTGCGCGGCATGCAAAAGTAAACGTGACCAAATGACCCCCCTGAGAGAAGCGTGATAACACGACCCCCAGCCTGACAAGCGTGACAAAACGACCTCCTGAAACAACCGTGACACACCTACCCCCCCAACCCCCTCGCCCGTCAGTCTGGACTCGGCATCCGGATCGTCTGGTCCGGCTGCGGAGGCAAAAACTGGTTGCGGGAGTATTTCGAGTCATTAACTATTTGGCACTTTTAGTTTTATGATGGAAGATGAGGCTGCGAGGGAGGGAGGAGGGGGTGAAGGAGGAAGAAACAAGGGGAGATAATGAGGAAGAGAATGAAATGCTTGCAAAAGAAGGAAGGGAAAGGAGAAAAAAGAGGATTGGCAATGGTTTACGAATCATTCATTCGTAGTTTATATACAGTGGTAGAGGCAGAGACAGACAGACAGTGAGAGAAAGAATGAATGAAAAGCGTAAGCAAGCATACAAACACATAAATAAAGACGTAGACGCAAAGCAAGAAAGGCAAACAAACAAAGCAATCCCTGACCTGATCCCCGGGCGTCTCCTTCCGCAGGTCATGACCTTGGACGCCCATCGATTTCGCAATCCGAGGCAATCGATACGCGGCCCAGAACGGCGCCCAGCAGGTCCCTCGCGCTAAAAGGGGAACGTCCAGGTTGCAGTCTCAACATGGCATCTTTTGCAATGCGAAAAACACCTAAAAGTTTATTTTTGTTGTTATTTTTTTTAGGAAATGGGTTCCTCTTTGCAGCCTCAGCCCAAGGGACCTTAAGGCCAGGTCCTCTTTAAGTAATGCTGCGTCCAGGCGGTCCTCTTTAAGGCGATTAGTCTTCAGGAAGGTCCTCTTTACGCCGGACCGTTCCTCTTAAAGGCACAGTGACCTTTCGCGCAGGAAGCTCTCGCCGCGTCTCGGGATGGAGCTTTTTAAAGGAATCTTCTCATTAAGGGAGGAATCTGGGAGGGGGAGGGGGGGCGGGGGGAGGCTTTTAGAAAGGAGACTGTTAATGGCGGAGCTTTCGGGAATTTAAGCCTGTTTTCTTTGGAATTTGGCGAGCATTTTTTTGGGAATTTGCGTCTTTTTTCTTCTTTTTTTCTTTGGAATTTGATGAGGCTTCAGGGATGATTATTTTCTTTTCGCGATCTGTGTTCTTGTCTTTATTTGTCTTCCAGGAATCTTTGCTCGAACAAACAGACTCTCACCCCCCCCCCCTACCCCACCCTTCTTCGACCCCTCGAGAGAATTTCCCGAAAAAGAACCTCATTTTAAATGCCAGAGAAGATGCGCCCATTTTTTTTTTTTTTTTTTTTTTTTTTTTTGTCTTCTTAAAGTTCTTGACATCGAACACCATCTCTCTCTCTCTCTCTCTCTCTCTCTCTCTCTCTCTCTCTCTCTCTCTCTCTCTTCTCTCTCTCTCTCTCCTCTGTTCTCTTTATTTTACAGCTACGTTTCCAGTTTCGTAAATGTCCCAGCCAATCTATTTATCTATCTTGAGTGACTTTTATAATGATTAGCTCTCTCTATCTTAGTTTTCCTTCTTTAGAAACCTTATTATTCCCAGTGTGGCTTTTCTCTTTTCAACGCTATTCTTTGTTTACAAATTCTACTTATGCTTTTAATAACGTACATCTGTGAGAGTAGAATGATGAGATGATGATGATGAATTGATGATGATGATGATGATGATGATGATGATTGATGATGATGATGATGATGAGGAGGAGGGAGAGGAGGAGAGAGGACGACGACGACGACGACGACGACGACGAAGAGAAGAAGAAGAAGAAGAAGAAGAAAGAGAGAAAAATGATAATGAGTAATGATAATAATAACAATGAAAACGACAATAATGCTCAGGGTACCGATGATGATGATGCTGTCGACGTTGTCCTTCAGAAAACGGACAAAAATCACCCTAACCGCAGCGCTACCAACCAAAACACGAGACGACATCCGACCTCCGATCCCCATCCGCTGGAGGAGGAAACCGTGATTGTAAAATGCAATTACTGATCATTTTTCGCTGAGATTTTTTTATTCTCTTCTTTTCTTTTTCTTCTTTTCTTCTTCTTTTCTTCTTCTTCTTCTTCTTCTTCTTCTTCTTCTTTTCTTTTTTCTTTTTCTTTTTTTCTTCTTCTTCTTAATCTTCTTCTTCTTCTTAATCTTCTTCTTCTTCTTCTTCTTCTTCTTCTTCTTCTTCTTCTTCTTCTTCTTCTTCTTCTTCTTTCTTCTTCTTTTCTTTCTTTCTTCTTTTTCTTTTTCTTCTTTTCTTCTTCTTTTCTTTCTTTTTTCTTCTTCTTTTCTTTTCTTTTTCTTTTCGGGTCGATTTTGTATTTCAACATTAACCTGCCGTGTTTACTGTGCATTCGGTTGCAATTTTCGTGGCGAGTAAATAGCATTTTTCTCTAGTTTTTGTTTTTCGCGTTTCTCTTGTGATTTTTTTTCTCTGTTTCCCTCGTCTCCTTCTTTCTGTTTGTTCCTTCTTTCTCTCTCTCGCATTCTCTATATCTGTTCTTCTTTTGCTCATTTCTTAGAAGACCTAGAGAAATAAGATGGAACGTAATTGAGAATTAAGAGAGAGAGAGAGATGAGAGAGAGAGAGGAGAGAGAAGAGAGAGAGAGAGAGATGAGAGAGAGAGGAAGAGAGAAGAGAGAGAGAGAGAGAGAGAAAGCAAGAGAACGAAAGAAATAGAGAGAAGGAGAGAGACAGATAAAGAAGAGAGAGAGAGGTCCGATAAAGAGAGAGAGAGGAGCTCGAACGCCATAGACTCATCCCCCACTGAGTAAAACGCCTTTGACAGATTTCGGTGTAACCTGAGGAAAGTGGGAGACCCTGGGAACACGCCCCCCCCTCCATTACCCTCTTTCCCCTTCCCACTTCATAACTCCACCCCACCCACCCCCACCCTTTTGTAAGTTCCTCCCTCTATCCTTTTTCCTTTTCTTTCTTTCACTCTTCTTTTCTTAACTTTTCCTCCTTCTTCTTTTTTTTCTTTTTTCTTTTTTTCAATTTCTGTTTTCTGACTGCGTATTTGATCTCTTATCTTCGATTTTTCTTTTTTTCTGTTTTCCAACTGCCTATCTCATCTACCCAACTTCATCCCCTCCCCCTCCCCCTCCCCCCTCATTTCCCGCCTAGTTTCCCTTCTCCCTTGCCCTTACTCTCCCCCCCTCCCCGTTTCCCCCCTCCCTTTCCATTTCCCCGCCTAGTTCTTCCTCTCCCT
>NW_020871886.1:0-10946 GCF_003789085.1 Penaeus vannamei
CTCATCTCGTCGTCTCTCCTTCTCTCTCCTCATAACTAACTAGCTTGGCAATACTCCTCTCCTCCAATCCATCCTACCCTCTCACCACTACTCCCGCATCCCTCTCCACCTCTCGCCTCGACCCTCACCTCATCCGCGTCCCCTCCTCCTCGCCTACTCAGCGCGACTCTCCCTCCCTCGGCCTACACCTCCCTCTCCTGAGAGACAGACGCGTGAGAGAGAGAAAAGCACTGAGCGAGTTATTACGCTATAGAATTGAGAAATCTAGATAAGAGTAGGCCTATCATCAACGGCCACGCTCATATGGAATTGCACCACTCCACCGCTGCTCAAAGATAGAGAGCTGTATAAGCATAGATTACGTATAGTATGTTTTATACAAACATTGAAACTGTTGAAAGAACATTTTTCACCTAAAATGCTACAAAGTTGTCAGTTCTCGAGAAGCCCATCCTACGAGCAAGGTAAATGAGCGTACTATACCGCGCTCTACGCGACGACGAGCTGCCCTAATAGCTGCTGACCTGTAAACAAACACAAAGCCCTTTCTTTTATTCTACTCGTGCCTAAGACTACATTAGTGAAGTACTCTAAACTCTTCCTCTCTCTCTCGTTCTCTTTTTCGTTTTCTCTTTTTTCTTTTTCTGTTTCTTACCACTGTCTTCTTGTCTTCTCTTTCTCTCCTTTCTTCTTTTTCTCTTCGCTCTCTTCTCTCTCCTTTCTGTTCTCTCTGCATCTTTTCTTTCTCTCTCTCTCTCTCTGCTTCTTCTATTTTCTCTTCTCTTTTCCTCTCTTCGCTCTCACCTCTCTACTTTCTCTTCTCTCTGCTTCTTCTTCTTCTCTCTCTCTCTCCTCTCTCTCTCTCTCTCTCTCTCTCTCATCTCTCTCTCTCTCTCTCCTCTCTCTCCTTCTCTCTCTCTCTCTCTCTCTCTCCTCTCTCTCTCTCTCTCTCTCCCTCCCTCTTCCCTCTCCCTCTCCCTCTCCCTCTCCCTCTCCCTCATCTCCCTCCTCCCTCCCCCTCCCCCCTCCTGTCTCCCTCTCTCCTCTCCCTCCCTCCTCCCTTCCCTCACCCCCCCCCTCCAAGTAATAACTCTTCATCAATCAACAAGCAAATCTCTTTCTTCTTTTTCCCCACTTCACCTTCGTTCGCGTGCGTGTCTGCGTGGGTGTCGAATCGCTCGTGTATGTATCATGCCTGACCGTTAATAACGCTTTACTGAAATGTTCCCGTTTGCTTTGAATCCTTCGAGTTAAATACAGGTAAGTTACACCTGTTCCCGTTTGCTTTGAGTCAAATACAGGTAAGTTACACCTGTTCCCGTTTGCTTTGAGTCAAATACAGGTAAGTTACACCTGTTCCCCTCCGTTGATCATAACCCTCCCTTCCTCCTTCCCAAGATGCTTTATCATTCGTCCGGGCGGAGACAGAGGGCGCGACGGCCTCACTAAATCATTCCTGTGCCTCGAAAAATAAACAGACATTGAGCTCTGGTTGACCCCGGCTCCTCGCCCCGCCCTGTAAACACCCAGCAGGAGGCCCTTCTGGAGTGCACTGTGTCACCACCACCACGGGTACCTCTTTCTCTTCCTCTTTATTTTCTCTTTTTTTTTGTCTTTTCTTTACTTTCTTCCTGGTCATTTCTTTCTCCTTTCTCTTTTTCCTGTCTTGACTTCGTGTCTACTCCCATGTTCTTATTCCCCGTCTTTTCACTCCCTTTATCTCCTGTACTCCGTGTCCTCCATCCCTTTTCTCCTTCCTCAATTTTCTGCTACTTCCCCTTTCCTTACTATTTTCTCCTTTTCCCTCTCCTCCCTCCTCCCCTTCCCTCCCCTCCCCACTCCCCTAGACGCCACCTGGGGTTCCTCCTCCCATCGCCAGGGGTCCCTTATCATTATTGGTCAACAGAACTCCCTTCGCAGAATCCTATTGCTCAAGAGAATTGTCGCTTTTTAGGACTACGTTTTTTTTTTCCTCTTGAGACTCTAGGGAACGTAGGATTTTTTTAAAAATTTTTTTGAGAGTCCTCCAAGAGCGAGTCCGTATCCAAGAGAGGATCTCGAGGGATTGCTTATTTCTCCTCCCCCCCTTACCCTTTCACTCTCTCCCTCCCTCCCATTCCTCTTCCATTCCTCATCCATCCCCCTCCTTTCTACCCCCATCCCACCTCCCTTTCTCCCTCTCCCCGTCTTCCATTGCTCCTTCCCTCCCCTTTTCCTTCCTTTCGCTTCTCCCACCCCTTCCCTCCCACTTCCCCTCCCCACTCTCCGTCTCCCATTCCCCTTCTCCCCCTTCCCTTCCCACCCCCTTTTCCTCCCCTTCCTTCTCCCACTCCGCCCCCACCCCACTCCCTCCCCGCCCTGCCCCACCCATACTCCCCTTTTTAAACCCACTCCGCCCCCCCCATACCCACTCCGCCCCCACCCATACCCCACTCCGCCCCCACAATACCCCACTCCATCCCCACCCAAACCCCCACTCCACCCAAACCCCACACCACCCCACCCACCCCACACTCCACCCCCACCCATACCCACCCCACCCAACCAGCCCACATGAGGCAACGACTCGCCTTTGCTTTGAAAATCGAACCTCCCTTGACCCGAAGCGCCGACCATGACCGCTTAGAGTAGCAGATTTCCTCGCTCGACACAACGCCGCGAGCGATAAAGAGAGGCATTTAATGAGTCGTAAAAGTAGGAATTTGTCGTGGCTTCCTTTAAGCAGCATCGCACGCGAGATGACGTCTGCATCCGGGGTATTCACGGGCTCTTGACGCGTACGGTGATGCTCTAAGGCAGAGCTGGCGAGGGGGAGGGGGAGGGGGGGGTGGGGGGCGGGAGAGGGGGGGGAGGGGGTTGCGGGAGAGGAGGGTGGGGGTGCCGGGAGAGTAGGAGGGTGTGCCGGGATTGGAGGGGATGCCGGGGAGGAAGGGTGGGGGTTGCCAGGAGAGGTGGGGGTGGGTGCGGTGAGAGGAGGTGGGTTGCGGAGAGAGGAAGTGAGTTGCGGGAATCTGAGGTGGGCTGTGGTAGATGACGTGGGCTGGGAAAGATATGGTGGGTTTTGGGAAGTTGAGGTGGGCTGCGGGATGATCAGGTGGGTTTCGGGAAGGCAAGGTAGGCTGTAGGGAGGAGTGGGCTGCGGGAATCATTTCTATTGCTGGGGAAGGTGAAGCAATGGCACCCTTGGTCCCTCTCGGTCAATGCAAGCTGTGTTGCTCTTTTTGTCTGTTTGTCATTTCCTCATTACCACACTTCTCTCTCTTTTCTCTTCCCACTGTCTTGCTTACCCCGTCTGTCCTCTCTCTCTCTTCTTCTCTCTCTCTCTCTCTCTCTCTCTCTCTCTCTCTCTCTCTCTCTCTCTCTCTCTCTCTCTCTCTCTCTCTCTCTCTCTCCTCCTCTCATCATCCTCTCCTCTCTCTCTCTCTCTCTCTCTCTCCTCTTCTCTCTCTCTCTCTCTCCCTCTCTCTCGATTATATATAACTATATTAAATATATAATATAACATATAATATATATATAATTAATTAAATATATTAAATAAATAATATAGTACTGCCCATCAATGCTCACATTTCACTACACACCCTTCTTACACTCTGTCCACCTTCACATTCGATACTTATACTAATGCTTTAATAATTTGCATAAGCTCGTCAGTTCTCACAAACTTTTTCATAATTGGAGCATCAATAATAATACTTTTAAATACCTCACTATTAACTACTTTAATCCTTAATGAAATACTTCTCCTCTCTTCCTTCTTCTCTCTCTTCCTTCCCTTTAAAATCATTCCTTACACAAAAAAAAAAAAATGTTAACATGACAACATCACATACTTAATCTGTTCCAACTACACACAAAATACAATCTACTTATTATGGGACAGCTCCTAACTTTCCTTTCAGGATCCGGTATCTATATTGATATTAAATAATTAAGTAACAATTATACATAACATTAACACTTTTTCATCAATATATAATATGAGGTATTTTTATTTTTTTTTTATATTGGAGATCAACTCTGCCAACACAGTCAATCAGGACAGTGGATAGGTATGTTCATTTAGGGAAGAGAGGAGAGAGTGAAGGGAAGGGGGAAAGGGAAAGGGAGATAGGAAGGAGAGGATAAGGAAAGAGGAAGGAAGGTAGAGGAAAAAAAGGGTTGAGAGAGGGGGGAGAGGGGAGAGAGTAAGCAACGAAGGGAGAAAAGGGGAGGAGAGAGAGGATAAGGGAAAAAGGGAAGGAGAGGAGCAGGAGGAAGCATAAGGGAGGAAGGGGGGAGGGAGGAGGAGCAGAGGTAAGCAGTGAAGTGAGAAAAAGGCGAGGAGAGGAGCAGAGGTAAGTAATGAAGAGAGGAAAGGGGAGGAGAGGAGCAGAGGTAAGTAGTGAAGGGAAGAAAGGGGAAGGAGAGGAGAGGAGCAGAGGGGCAGGCAGATAGGCATCCTTGCTTGATCGCCCTTTCCCGAACGCGAAAGATGGCTTGCATGCTGCCTGGCTGGAATTTATGGGCTCCCTTTTGACATTAACTGAAGGCGCTCCTTGTAAGGCCCTCGGCGACCGGCTTGCGTTATAGAGGCGGCTTGATCCAGGTGCTTAAGCCCGTGATAGCCGCGCGCCCCCCGTCACGCCTCCGTAGCATGCGGGTCGTTATAGCTCTTTCTTTTTCTTCCATAGCTTGGGCTTTCTTTTATTTGCATTCTTTCTCTCTGCCTCTGTGTCTCCCCCCCCATCTCTCTCTCTCTCTCTCTCTCTCTCTCTCTCTCTCTCTCTCTCTCTCTCTCTCTCTCTCTCTCTCTCTCTCTCTCTCTCTCTCTCGTCTCTCTCCTTTCTCTCTCTCTCTCTCTCTCTCTCTCTCTCTCTCTCTCTCTCTCTCCTCTCTCTCTCTCTCTCGTCTTCTCTTTATCTCTTTATCTCTTTCTCTCTCTCTCTCTCTCTCTCTCTCCTCTCTCTCTCTCTCTCTCTCTCTCTCTCTCTCTCTCTCTCTCTCTCCTCTCTCTCTCTCTCCTTTCTCTCTTCTCTCTCTCTCTTCGCTCCTTTTAATCCTCCTCCTCCTCCTCCTCTCTCCCCTCTACCTTCTCCTCCACCATTCTCTTTCTCTCTGCCCCCAGCCCCCTGCCCCCTTCTCTCCCCTCTCTCTTTTACTCTCTCTTTCTTCAGTAAACACTTAAGATACATCCTTCTTCCCTTTTCCCAACGCCATGTGATAAAGACAAAAAATAAATAAAATAAATTAAAAATAAGATATTTCCTAAAATATAAAGCCTTCACAATGGGGGATTCCGCGAGGCTATACAAAGATAGCTCTTATCCCACAAACAAAAAAAAAGAAAGAGAAAAGAAAGAAAAAAAAAAAAAACGTTTTATGTTGACCTGAAATAAACGTTGGTCGTGGCTCTAGAAACGATGTTCCAGCTCGATGCGGACATTTAAAAGCGATCGGAAAGATACGGAAGGAAAGAAACAGAAGAGGCTGTAGGGGTGAGTAGGCCTATCACGTGTTGGTGGATGGAGGTGACTTTTAACACGGGATTATCTATCGCTCGACATGAAGATTGGCAAATAGCTTTTTTTCTCTCTTTCTTTCTTTTCTTATTCTTCTTCTTCGTCGTCTTCTTCATCGTCTTCTTCTTTTTCTTCTTTTTTTCTTCTTCTTAGTTTCAGTGTGTATTAGATTATGGTTTTACTGATGTTTTTGTTGTTATTGTTGTTTATTTTTTATGGGAGTATTGTCGTTGTTTCGCTATAACCATGTATTATATTGTTACTGGTGTGTCCATTGTTGTTATTTTATTATTGTTAATATTGATATTACATTCCTATTGTATTGTTGTTGTTGATATTATCATTATTGATAATATTGTTATTATTATTAGTTGTGGTAAATATTATTACTGTAATCATAGTTATTGTGTTTTTTTATTATCTTTTCCTCCACGTTATTTTCCCTCATTTTTCTGTTGTTTTTTTCTTATTCTTCACTTCATTATATTTATTGTTGTTGTTCTTGTTGTTATTGTTATTAGTTCGAGTAGTAGTAGCAGCAGCAGCAGCAGCAGTAGTAGTAGTAGTAGTAGTAGTAGTAATACTAGTAGTACTAGTAATATCATCATTATCACCATTATTATTACTATCATCACATGTGTTTGAATTATGTTCTTATCATTATTAGTATATTTTCATTGCCTCTTTCATAATGTCACAAGACCACAAGGATGCACGGCTTAGTTGCAAGGAAGGCCAAGTGTGAATAACTTACTCTTATCTCCACCATATCAGATTTTACGACCTGGATCCAGCGTGATATTTAGAGCTTGTAAAAATGGCTAATGTTCATTGAATTTCACTTAGCGAGTAATTCTGTTCATTTTTCGCTGCGGCATTTCAAATTGTTGGGTGTTAGAGTAGGGTTTCGTATGATATATGGACGATACTTTGTGGGAATTAACGGCTATGTTTTGGGTTTCATTTAGGGAAAAGTTTTGTGTATATTTTCTCTTGCTTTTTTCTGAGGGTACAGTGTACATTTCATGTTTGAATTTTGTGACCTTTAAGTTGTTTGTTGTGGGAAAGAGGGTGGCATGCGTGATTGTTTTTATATACAGCTTATATATAAATACATTTGTTTATTTATGCGCACACACCGCGCGCACACACACACACACACACACCACACACACACACACACACAACACACACACACACACACACACACACACACACACACACACACACACACACACAACACACACCACACACACACACACACACACACACTAGTCACAAATGCATTATTGTTTAGTTTCTAGTAGTATTAGTGGCAATATCATTATTATTACTGTATTTCTGTGTACAACTTGATGTGCCAAATACCTTTCAAACAGAGATAAACGAATATTGTTACTGACACTGCATGAACCGATTCAACACCTTGACATAATATTCAACATAAACCATTTTATCAGGCATGTGGTCAGTGCGTTAAGTAATAGCTACTTTATATCAATTATAGTTACTTTTATCGCAATCGTATTTATTCGCCATTAATAACATAATTACAGATTGGTCTTACAATTCCTGTCTCACTATTGGATAAAAAGAATAATGATAATATTTGCATAATCAGTTATTTGGAATCATGTTCATGGGAGTATATATATCAGGAAATTCCACTTAGGATAAAAATAGCTTGGCCTTTCTTTTATTCATATTCTCTCTTTCTCTCTGTCTGCGTCTTCTCTCTCTCTCTCTCTCTCTCTCTCTCTCTCTCTCTCTCTCTCTCTCTCTCTCTCTCTCTCTCTCTCTCTCTCTCTTCTCCTCTCTCTCTCTCTCTCTCTCTCTCTCTCTCTCTCTCCTCTCTCTCTCTCTCTCTCTCTTCTCTCTCTCTCTCTCTCTCTCTCTCTCTCTCTCCCTCCCCTCTCTCTCTCTTTTCTCTCTCTTCTCTCTTCTCTCCTCCTCTCTACTCTCTCTCTCTCTCCTCTCTCTCTTCTCTCCTCTCCCTCTCCCTCTCTCCCTCTCCCTCTCCCTCTCCCCTCTCCCTCTCCCTCTCCCCTCTCCCTCTCTCTCTCTCCCCTCTCTCTTCTCTCTCTTCTCTCTCTCTCTACTCTCTCTCTCAATCTCTCTCTCTCTTCTCTCTCATACCTCTCTCTCTCTCTCTACTAAATCTCTCCTCTTCTCAATCTCTCTCCTTCTCTCTTTAATAAGATTACGAATGAGAAAGAAAATTGAATGCTGTCATCCGAATAATCAATCATCAATCATTGTCGTCTTAATTTTTATTTACTTTTATACTATAGTCTACGGGCGTGCGAAGCCACGACTGGCATTTGTCGAATAAGGAGAGTGAAGGATGAGGGGAGGGAGAATGATGAAGAAAGATGGGGAAAGAGGGAGGGAGAAGAAAAGATAGAAAGAAAGAAAAGATTAAAAGAAGAGAGAGAGAGAAAAGTAAAGGGAAAAATAGGAATAAATGAATATAAAAAATCTCAGGAAAACATAACAGAACACTATAACCTTGTACCTTTCACTGTACGCAAAAAAAAAAAGAAAAAAAAAAAACAAAGTTGATTGCATTTTCCGTTTACACCAATTACAGACACGAAGTCCGTTAAAGGAAACTCCAATTTTGAAGATAAGAGGGGGAGGCGGTAGGGGGGGTCAGGGGGGGACAGGGGATTTCGGCTTAGCAAAAATAATCTTGTTTCTTTATATTGTGTTCGATGGATATTTACAGCGCTGGGGAGCGTGGGAAGTTATGGCTATTTTAGTTTATATATGGAAAAAAATTATGTATATAGCTCTCTACCTCCTCCATCTATTTTATATCTATCTGTTTATCCATTTAAATATATGTATACACACGGACAACCACACACACACACACACACACACACACACACACACACACAACACACCACACACAACACACACACCACACACACACACACACACACACACACACACACACACACACACACAACACACACACACAACACACCACACACACACACACCACACACACCACACACACACACACACACACACACACACACAACACGCACACACACACACACCCACACACACACACACAACACACACACCACACACACACACACACCACACACACACACACACACACACACACACACACACACACACATATATATATATATATAATATATATAATATATATATAAATATATATAATATATATCAATATATGTATTTGTGTGGTGTGTGAGGTGAAGAAATAAAATGATGCAAACGGGGCACAGCAGTTATTAGTTCAACCAACGTCAGCAACAGAAGTGCCGCGTCATTCCAGGACGTTTCCTTGGCTCTGTTTGTGAATTAACATCAGCGAATAACTGTGAATGAACTTGGTGACTTACCCGGACTTAACAGCACCAAAGAACATAAATAAGTCGCCTGTAGATCGTAGATCGAACTTGGTGAATTACCCGGATTTAAGAACACAAAATAACTTAGATGAATTAACTTTAATTTGACTTCAGGCCTGTCTCAGGTGAATGACCCTAATGAGCTAATTAACCAATCAAAAAAAGTCTTCATTAAGTCGCCAGCAAATGAACTTACCCACCAAATCCCCCCCCCCCACCCCCCGACTTTGTTTTCACCAACGAAGTTTTCCCGACACGTCAGATCAACCTTTCGACGAAAAAGGAAGTTTTAAGAGAGACTTCTCGAAGTGGCGTTATCTGCGATCCGGGATTAACCTTCAGATAACGCCACCTGTATATATGTATATTTTTTGTATGTGTCAGCTGGCTCTTATCACAGATCCTGTTCTTATCTCGACAGATGTATTATTTACTGTTTGTCATCACCGACACGCAACGTAGGTATTGGTATATATATTATATATATATATATATATATATATATATATATATATATATATATAATATATATATATATATTATTTATATATATATAATATATTTTTTTTTTTGGGGGGGGGTATTGTTAGTTATTTTGTATGTTATGAGTTGTATAGTTTTGTTATTATTATGATAATTTTTGTTATTGTTGTTATAATTTTGGTACCATCATTTATCATCACTAATATTATTACTATATTTATTACTATTGTTGAAATTATTGTTATTATTATTATTATTACTTAATTTATTTTATTAATTGCTATATTTATTGTTGCTGTTATTATTTATCTTTAATAGTTCTGTTATTAATATCATTGTCGTCATGTTTGTTCTTAATGTTATTATTGTTACCATCAATCATCATCATCACCACCATTTTATATCATTATCAACTACTATCTTTATTATTATTACAGATTCCTTTGGATCCACAGCGTCTGTACCCTAATCTCATCATTTTAAAGTCACAAACTATGCACGCAAATTTTAGCCCTTTTTTTTCTTTCTTTTTTTATCCGTTCACCGCGTTCTCCACTTAAGAAAAATCCAATATCGAGTCGCCTTTGTAAAAAATGTAAATCGATCCATTGCATAGTATAGTTATCGCTGTCCTTGCTTCATCCTCATCTTCGCAGTGCAGTTATCGGTTGATTTGTTTACTTATCGGTTTTGTCGTTTGGTTATCGGTTTTCCGGTTGTTTTGTTTAGTTATCGGTTTTTGTTAAGTTAATCGGTTGTTTTGTTACTTGGTCGGTTTTGTTGTTTAGTTATCGGTTGTTTTGGCATAGTTATCGGTTTTGTTGTTTAGTCATCGGTTGTTTTGTTTGTTTTTTTTTTTAGGTTAGGTTTTGTTGTTAGTTATCGTATTTTGCGTTTAGTTATCCGTTGTTTTGTTTAGTTGTCGGTTTCTTCGTTGAGTTATAGGTTATTCTGTTTTAGTATCGGTTATTTTGTTTTGTTATCGGTTGTTTTGCCTAGTTATCGTTTATTTATCGTCTGACTTCCTCCTTTTTCTTGCTTGTTGGTTTTGTTTCTCTCTTCTGGCTGTTTCTCTTGCTTCTCATCAGCTTGCTTACATTTTTGCCTTTTCTTCCATTTTACTTCACTTATCTCTTCGTTTTGTTTCGTTCCCCGTTAGTCTGTTGCTTCAGTTACCTCTCTTCGTTTTGCCTTATTTGTCTTTCGGTTTACTTCAGTTGCCTCTCTTTCATCAAGTCTACCTCTCTCCCTCGTTTGTTTTAATTACCTCTTGTGTTATTACTTCATTTACTTCACTTTCGTTTGCTCGCTTCACTTACCTCTCTTCCATTTGCATTACTTAGCACTCATCTGTTTGCCTTTTTTTTGTTTGCTTCACTCTCTTTCTCCTCTGTTTTGCTTACGTGTCTCTTGGTTTATTCAAGTTACTTCTTTCTTCATCTTAAAGCTAAAATACTATTTATTCTGTGTATTCTTGCGTATCCTCCTTTCTTGCTTCATTATTTTCTTCTCTGCCGATTTTATCCCTGTTTTTTTTCCAATCTTCACTCATCCTTCTATTCTT
>NW_020871887.1:0-10000 GCF_003789085.1 Penaeus vannamei
AGAGAGGACGAGAGAGAGAGAGAGGAGAGAGAGAGAGAGAGAGAGAGAGAGACGAGAGAGGAAGAGAGAAACAGAAAGAGAGAGAGAAGGTATGAGACAAGAAACAGAAACAGAGAGAGAGATGAGAAGGAGGAAGGAGGAAGTAGAGGAGAAAGAATTAGAGAGAAGGAGGAATGAGAGGAGACGAAGCTGAGAGAAGGAGGGACAGAGAATAGAGAAGGACAGACAGAGAACAGAGACAGTTGGAACAGGACAAGACCAGACAAGGAAGGGGTAGACATGTCAGCAACCGAACTTCGAGTTGTAGATAGAGAAAGATAATGAAAGGGGGGAGAGATGAGAGGAAGAGAAAAATGAGAGAGGAAGACAGGGGGGGGGGGGGAAATGGGGAGGGGTGAGATTAGCCGCGCCGCGGAAGGAAGGGAGGGGAAACGGTTTTTTTTTTTATAAAGAGATATAAAAGGGAAGAGGAGCAAAGAGGACGGGAGGAAGAGGGACATGCGCTGAGAGAGAAAAGAGACAGGGGACAATGGCGACGAGAGAAGAAAAAGAGAGACCAGTGTATTATGATTGTGAAAGAAGAGGGAAGTGATGGATGGATGAAAATGAAAAGCGAAAAGGGGGGAAGAAGAGATAGGTTAGATGAAGAGAGATAGTAGAGAAGAGGAAGAGAAGAGGAATATGAGGGGGGAAGAGAGATGGCTGAGGGAAAGAAGGGAGAGAGAGAGAGAGAGAGGGCAATCACCCAGATTGAAGATAGATAGATAGATAGATAGATTAGAGATGAGAGAGAGAGAGACGAGAGAGAAAGAGAGAGGAAAAAGAGCGAGAGAGAGAGAAGAGAGAGAGAGGTGAGAGGAGAGAGAGAGAGAGAGAGAGAGAGAGAGAGAGAGAGAGATGAAGGAGAGAAAAGAGAGAAGAGAGAGAGAGACAAGATCAGGACAGACAGACAGACAGAGACAGAACCAGAAACAGAGAGAGAGGAGGAAAGAGGAAGGAGGAAGAGAGAAAGTGAAAGAAAACAAAAAGAAAATAATCGATGGAAAAAGAATTATAAGAGAGAAAGGGGGAAAAGAGAGAATGAGATGAGGGAGAACGGTAATGAGGGGAGAAGGAAAGGGAAGAACGAAGAAAGGAAAAGGTAATAGCGAAGGAATAAGGAAGGATAAGAATAGAGAGAGAAGAAGATGAAGAAAGAGTGAAAAACGAAAGAGAGAGAGAGAGGAGAGAGGAGAGAGAGCGAGAGCGAGAGAGAGAGGAGAGAGAGAGAGAGAGGGAGAGAGAGACAGAGAGAAAGAGAGAGATGAGAGAGAGATGAGAGAGAGAGAGAAAGAGGAGAGAAAGAAAAGCAAAAAAGTAGAAAAAAAAAGAGGGAAAGAAAAAAAGAAAAGAAAAAAAAAGGAAAGAAAGAGAGAGGAGAGAGAGGGGGAAGAGAGACCCAATGGAAGAAGGAGGCGGAGAGTGGGTCCGGGGGAGAGAAAGGAGTTGATCTTGAAAAGGTTTTTAAAAGGAGTTCCAGTTTTTGCCGAAGGACTCCACACCCCGATCTCAATATGTGAGACGTGGCGGTGTAGGACTCATAACGAAGGATCTCCACAAGCCATATATTCTGTTCGCACTTGACTGGGTTTTTTTTTTTTTTTTTTTTTTTTTTTTTTTTTTGACGGTATTTTTTTTTTTTTTTTTTTACTTTCGTATTTTTTTTTTTTTTTACTTCGTATTTTTTCTTCCTCTTTTTTACCTTTTTTTTTTTTTTGACTTTTGTTTTTTGTTTTTTTGTTTTTTGTATGTTGTCTTCGTTTTTTTCGTTTCGTTCCGTTTTATTTTGATTTTTTTTTTCTATTTGTTTTTATTTCGTTTGTTTCGTTTTGTTGTGTTTCGGTTTTTTGTTATTTGTTTGTTATCGTGTTTTTTTTGTTTGTTTTTTTTTTTTTTGCTTTGTTTTTCCTTATTTTTGTTTTGTTTTTCTTGTTTGTTTAGTTCTGCTTTCGTTTCGTTTCGTCTTCTTACGTCTCGTTTTTTTATTTCGTTTGGCTTCGTTCTGTTTTTTTATGCGTTTGGGTACGATATATTCTGCTGTTAAAACGTTTTTGTTTTTTTTTTTTTTTTAGATACTAAAGTAAAAGATATCTTTATCCTCCCTTATATATATATATATATATATATATATATATATAGTATATATATATATATATATATATATAACATATTTTAATCTACAGTCAATACTACAAAATCTAAAAGCATATATATATATATATATATATATATATATATATATATATATATATATATATATATATATATTATTATATATATATATATTATATATATATATATATATATATAATATATATATATATATATATATATATATATATATATATATATATATATATATATATATATATATATATATATATATATATATATATGTATATATATATATATATATATATATATATATATATATATATTATATATATATATATATATATATATATATATATATATATATATATCTACAAAACGTAATCCTATCACATCATATATTAAGTTATATTACGAAAAAAAAGAAGAAACAAAGAAAAAATATTACGAAAAAAGAAAAAAAAGAAAAAACTTATATTACGAAAAAAGAAAAAAAAACTATATTACGAAAAAAAGAAGAAGAAAAAAAAGTTTTCCTTAAAAAGAAAAAAAAAAAAAAATCATTAACAGGTACCGGTCATGCCTCTTTTGGCCCCACGTCGCTGCCCAATTTGGAACAGGCAGTCATCAATCACTTTTTTTTCCTCTTCTCTTCTCTCCTCTCTTCCCCTTTCGCCTCCTCTTCTCTCTTCCCTTCCTGTTTTCTTTCTTCCTCTTTCGTCTCCTTTTTTTCCTTTCCTGTTTTCTCTCTTCCCTTTCGTCTCCTCTCGTCGTCTCCTCTCTTCTCTTCCTATTTTCTTCTTCCCTTTTCGTCTCCTCTTCTCCTTTTCGTCTCCTCTCTTCCCTTCCTGTTTTCTCTCTTCCCTTCCTGTTTTCTTTCTTCCTCTTTCGTCTCCTTTTTTCCCCTTCCATTTTCTCTCTCTTCCCCTTTCGTCTCCTCTCTTCCCCTTTCGTCTCCTTTCTTTTCTCCTATTTTCTCTCTTCCCTTTTCGTCTCCTCTCTTCTCCTTTCGTCTCCTCTCTTCCCTTCCTATTTTCTCTCTTCCCCTTTCGTCTCTTCTCTTCCCCTTTTGTCTCCTCTCTTCCCTTCCTGTTTTCTCTCTTCCCCTTTCGTCTCTCTTCTTCCCCTTTCGTCTCCTCTCTTTCCCTTTCGTCTCCTCTCTTCCCCTCCTATTTTCTCTCCCCTTTCGTCTCCTCTCACCCCCCCCCCTATTTTCTCTCCTCCCCTTTCGTCTCCTCTCACCCCCTCCTATTTTCTCTCTTCCTCTTTCGTCTCCTCTCATCCCCTCCTATTTTCTCTCTTCCCCTTTCCATCATTGTGTGGTGCAGTGGTAGCATTCTCGTCTAACAGTCTTGTTGCCATGCGTTCAACTCCCGCGCGCTGCCAGTGGATGGTCACCCCTGCCATTCCTTGCACACAAAGGTCCTTTAGAAGCAGAAATAACCATTGTAACAAATGGAGTAGAATTCAGATATGATTATCAATTATTTTCATTATTATCATCATTATTGCTATTATTATCATTATTATCATTATTATTATTATTATCATTATTATCATTATCATTATTATCATTATTGTTATTATCAGTATCATCATTTTTATTTTTATCATTATTATCATTATTGTTACCATTATAATTTTATTGTTATTATTATCATTGCCATCATCATTATTGTTATTATCATTATTCTCATCATCATTGTTATCATTATTATCATCACCATTACTTCCCGCCTCCATTTTTTTCGGGCTGCTGCTCCGACCTTGAATTCTGAGTGGATTGGGGTGTTTGATATACATATATACGTGTGTGTTTATTTTTATATACTCATAAATCTATATACGAATGTTTTATATCCAACAGATGTGATGCTTTAAATACTTGCATCCATTCATACATACATGCATGTACAAATTCAAACATCTAGACATACATGCATTTGTACATACGCATATGTATGTATACAAGCATACATACATACATATACACATACACGCATGTATACATACATGCATACGTACATACATATATATATACGCACATATGTACATACCTACATACATACGTGCACTTAAACATACATACATAGATGCACACAAACATACAAACATACATGCATACGTACATACATATATACATACATACACGAATTGAGGCTAGATAAAATAGACAGATAATCAATTAAAGTTAACGAAGAAATAACCAACATTCACGCACCACTCACATAAGCATACACATACATCCAAGGTACACATAAAGATACACATAAAGGTACCTTGTATACCTCCAAACACGCGTATACATACATACATACATACCCCCACACCTGCCCTGCATTTCACACTAACCCCTTAAATACTCTCTCTCGTCTCTCTCTCTCTCTCTCTGCTCTCTCTCTCGTCTCTCTCTCTCTCTCTCTCTCTCTCTCTCTCTCTCTCTCTCTCTCTCTCTCTCTCTCTCGTTCTCTCTCTCTCTCTCTCTCTCTCCCTATCCCTTTCCCTCTCCCTCTCCCTCTCCCTCTCCCCTCTCCCTCTCCCTCTCCCTCTCCCTCCCCCTCCCCCTCCCCCTCCCCCTCCCCCTCCCCGTCCTTTCTCCCTCCCCCTCTCCCTCTCCCCTCTCCCTCTCCCTCTCTCCCTCTCCCTCTCTCCTCCCCCTCTCCCTCCCCCTCTCCTCCCCCTCCCCCCTCTCCCTCTCCCGGACAACTTCTCAACCACTCAATAACATGAAATATAGATGATATAGATCCCGGGAGAGAGACACGGACATCTTGACGACTATCCAGCATCCTTGTCTCGTCTCGTTCCCTGGCGTCTCCACCTGAGCGAAGACGAAGCGAAGACGAAGCGAAGATGAAGCAAGTCCCGTGTGTTGCATCAGCGCTGTCCTCGCTCCTCGTAGATGCACGGTGTTTTACCAGCGCTATGACGCACATCGCTCGATTTTGAGAGAGAGAGAGAGAATGGAGAATGAGGAGAGAGAGGGGAGAGAGGCAGAGAGAGAGAGGGAGGAGGATGAGAGAGAGAGAGAGGGAGAATGGAGAGAGAGAGAGGGGAGAATGACAGAGGGAGAGAGAGAATGAGATAGGAGAGAGGGGAGGAAAGAGAGAGAGAGGGGGAGAATGAGATAGGTAGAGAGAGAGAGAGAGGGGAATGGGAGATGAGAGAGAGAGAGAGGGGAGAATAAGAGAGAGAGAGGGGGCGAGAATGATGAGAGAGAAGGGAGAAGAGAGAGAGAGTGGGAGAGATGAGAGAGGAGAGAGAGAGGAGAATGAGAGAGAAGATGAGAATGAGGAGAGAGAAGAGGGAGAAGAGAGAGAGAGAGAGAGGAAGAGACGGAGAGAGAGGAAGATGAGGGAAAATGAGAGAGAGAGAGGGAGAGATACGAGAGAGAGAGAGGGGAGGAGAGAATGGAGAGAGAGAGAAGGAAAATGAGAGAGAGAATGAGAAGAGAGAGAGAGGAGAGAGAGAAAGGAGAATGAGGAGAGAGAGAGAAGAGAGATGAGAGAGAGATGAGAGAAGAGAGTGAGAGATGAGAGAGAAATGAGAGGAGAAGATAGGAAAGCGAAGAGGAGAAGGAAGAAAGGGGGAGAGAGGAATGAGAGAGAGAGAGAAGGAAAGGATGAGGAGAGAGGGAACAGAATGAGAGAGAGAGAGAGGGAGAATGAGAGAGAGAGAGAAGAAAAATGAGAGAGAGAGAGGGGAGAAATAGAGAGAGAGAAGAGGGGAGAATGAGAGAGAGAGAGGGAAAGGAGAGAGAGAGAGAGAGGGAGAAAGAGAGAGAGGAGAGAGAGAGGGAGAATGAGAGATGAGGGAGGAGAAGAGAAGAGAGGGAGAATGAGAGAGAGGAGGAGGCGAGAATGAGAGAGAGAGGAAGAATGAGAGAGAGAGAGAGAATTAAGGGAAGTTAGGTGTACTCTTCTCGTCAAGTTTCGACATAGATCTTTCCCAATGTGACGGAGACGCAAGATTGCAGCGACTTGGGTTTCATCTTGCAACCTTCGTTTCGTTGCAGCTTTCCGGAATTCTTTTTTTGCAATATTTCCTAATTCTTGCAAATTTTGGTATTATTCTTGGGATTTTGAAGATTTCGTCATTGCCATGTCATTTATTCTTGTATCTTTGATTACTTAATTTTTGCAATTTTGGTAACTTATTGTTATACTTGATGATGTTATTGTTGCAAGTTTGGTGATGTATTTTTCATAATTTTGGTGACTTGATTTTTGCAACTTTGGTGAGTCTATTCTTGCAATAGTTTACGTAATTCTCGCAACTATATTTTTGCAATTTAGATGTTATTATTGCGAATTTGGTGACCATTAATACTTCTCACCTTCCTCCTTCCCTCCACCTCCTCCTCCTTTTTAAGTATGACAAAATACCTTCTCTTCCCTCCTCCTCCTCCTCCTCCTCCTATTCCTCCTGTTCCTCCTTCTCCTCCTCCTCCACCTCCTCCTCTTCCTCCTCCTCCTCCTCTGCCTCCTCCTCCTTCCCTCAGCCTCCTCCCCCTCCTCCCTCCTCCCCCCCTCCTCCCCCCTCCTCCTCCTTCCCCCCCCCCCTTTCTTCCTCTTCCCTCCATCTCCTCTCTCTCCCCAACCTCCTCCCTCCCCCCCAACCTCCTCCCTCCCCCCCCAACCTCCTCCTCCCTCCACCTCCTCCTCCCCTACTCCTCTTCCTCCTCCTCCTCCTCCTCCCTCCTCCACCACCTCCTCCTCCCCTTCCTCCACCACCTCCTCCTCCCCTTAGTCCACCATCTACTCTTCCTACTCCTCCTCCTCCTCCTCCTTTTCCTCCTCCACCTTCTCCCTTCCCCCTCCTCCTTCCTTCCCCACCCCAACCTCCTCCCTCCTTCCCCTTTCTTCCTCCTCTCCCCACCTCTTTCCCTTCCCGCCCAACCTCCTCCTCCCCTTCCCCCCCCCCTAACCCCCCTTTCCTCCCTCCTCCTCCCTCCCTCCCCCCACCTCCCCCCATCCTCCTACTCCCGTCCCCCCCCCTCCTCCTCCCTCCTCCTCCTTCCCTTCCCCTCCCCCCCCACCTCCTCCTCCCCCCTCCTCACCCCCAACCTCCTCCTCCCCCTCCTCCCCCTCCTCCCCCTCCTCCTCCTCCTCCTCTTCCTCCTTCCTCGCGAGAGAAAAGAGAAGTGTTTTCCGTCACCTCGTAATTAAAAACAGCCGACCCGAGGCGCTTGTCGAGAGAGCCTTTCTTGCCGTCTTGTTCTTCTCCTTTCTTGCCTTCTTCCACTAATTCTTCTTCTTTCTCTCCTTCTTCTTCTTCTTCTTTCTCCCGTATTTTTTCTTCTTCTTTCTCTCTTTCTTCTTCTTCTTTCTCTACTTCTTCTTCTTCTTCTCTTTCTTCCTCTTTGTTCTTCTTCTCTTTCTCCTTTCTTCTCTTCTTCTCTACTTCTTCTTTTCTCCCCTACTTGTTCTTCTTCTTCTTTCTCTCTTTCTTCTTCTTCTTTCTCTCCTTCTCTTCTTTCTCTACTTCTTATTCTTTCTCTCATTCTTCTTCTTTCTCTCTTTCTTCTTCTTTCTCTCTTTCTTCTTCTTCTTCCTCTTTCTTCTTCTTCTTTCTCTACTTCTCTTTCTTCTTTCTTCTCTCTTCCTTCTCTCATTCTTCTTCTTTCTCTCTTTCTTCTTCTTCTTGTTCTTGTTCTTCTCCTTTCTTGCCTTCTTCCACTAATTTCTTTCTTTCCTTCTTCTTCTTCTTTTCTCCTTCTTTTCTTCTTTCTCTCTTTCTTTTCTTCTTCCTCTCCTTTCTTGCCTTCTTCTACTCCTTCTTCTTCTTTCTCTCTTTCTTCTGCTTTCTCTCCTTCATCATCTTCTTCTTTTCTCCTTCTTCATCTTCTTCCTCTCCTTTCTCCCCCATCTTCTTCTTCCTCTCTTTTCTCTCTTTCTTCTTCTTCTTCTTCTTTCTCTCCTTCTTCTTCCTCTCCTTTCTTTCATTTTTTTCTTCTCCTTTCATCCGTGCTTTCTTTGTTTTCTCTCTCCTTTTTCTTATCTTTCTTTTCTTTTGTCTCTTTCTCTTCTTTCTTTTCTTTTTCTCATTTCTCTTTATATATATATATTATATATATATATATATATATATATATATATATATATATATATATATATATATATATATATATATATATATATATATATATATATATATATATATATATATATATATATATATATATATATATATATATATATATATATATATATATATATATATATATATATATATATATATATATATATATATATATATATATATATATATATATATATATATATATATATATATATATATATATATATATATATATATATATATATATATATATATATATATATATATAGGAGGGTGAGAGGTGTGTGTGTCATACTTTTTTGATATGGAGGAACACATCGTCAAAGGAACAGGTGTCAAACGTCAGAAAAATGTCAGAATTAAAAGAAATGTGAGATACGGATAACTTGGTGTCATGTGAGAGAAGCGTGTTACTTAAGAATGGCTCTGTGTCATGTGAATAAGGTGTCAAATGAGGTTTTCTTGGTGTCATATGAAAATTAGGTGTTAAGTAAGAATAGCTTGGTGCCATATGAAAATAAGGTGTCAAGTAAGAATAGCTTGGTGTCATATGAAAATAAGGTGTCAAGTATGAATAGCTTGGTGTCATATGAAAAATAAGGTGTCAAGTAAGCTTAAGAATATGTCAACTAAGAAAATAAGGTGTCATTACATATGAAATAACTTTGTGTCATGGAATAGAAGACAAAAGCTTCGGAAAAGAATGTCATATAAAAACAAGGTGTCAAGTTAGAAAAAATCAATGTCAAGTAAAAATAAACCAGTGTCATATAAAAAAAGGAAAGACAAGAATAAACCAGTGTCATATAAAAAGAACAAGAAAGGCAAGAATAAACTAGTGTCATATAGAAAAAGACAAGAATAAACCAGTGGCATATAAAAAAAAACAAAGAGATGCAAGAATAAACCAGTGCTATATATAAAAAAAACACACACACACACACACAAAGAGGGACAAGAATAGATAAAAATAAACCAGTGTCATAAAAGAGTCAGGCAAAAATAAGTGCCATTTAAAAAAAAAAACACAGAGACAAAAATAAACAAGTGTCCTATAAAAGAAACAAGGAGTCAGGTAAAAAATAAACCAAAATCATAAAAAAGTGTCAGGTAAAAAAATAATCCAAAATCATAAAAAAAATGTCAGGTAAAAAAATAAACCAATATCACCTAAAAAGACAAGGAGCCGGGCACGCATAAGCCAGCGCCACGCCCACCCGATGGCACTGAGTGAGTAGAGTGCCACGTGTCGATCGCGAGAAGTCCGGATCACAGCGTGTGAGTAGGCTTGAGTGCCAAAGGTAAGGAGTACCAGGTAATAAATCAATCAGGTGCCAAGTTTCATTCATTGCCGGTAAGAAGAAATAATTAGGCATAAGAGGGAGATATTCCAAGTGCCAGATGAGAGAGAGAGAGAGTGAAGAGCATTAAAAATGAGGATGATGAAGAGAGAGAGAGAGAGAGAGAGAGAGAGAGAGAGAGAGAGAGAGAGAGAGAGAGAGAGAGAGAGAGGGAAAGAGAGAGAGAGAGAGAGAGAGAGGGAAGAAGGAGAAGACAGACAGATAGAAACAGACAAAGAGAGAGAGAGGGAGAGAGGAAGGCGAGGGAGACAGGCAGACAGAAGACAGAAACAGAGAAAGGGAGAGACAGACAGACAGAAACAGACAGAGAGAAGAATAAAGCGCCAGATCTAGAAAAAAAGGAAAACTCAAACATGTCAACACAACAAACCAAACCAAACAAACAAAAACAATAACAAGCACCCACC
>NW_020871887.1:15000-17500 GCF_003789085.1 Penaeus vannamei
GGTATGAGGTGCAATGAAGAATAAGGTTTTTAGTTGTATAAGGTACAAGGTTTTGTTCGTTGTGTAAGGTGCAATGAGGAATAAGGTTTTTCGTTATATAGGTATAAGGGTGTTCGTTGTGTTAAGGTGTGAGGTACAATGATTAAGTTTTTCGTTATATAAGGTATAAAGTTACTCGTTCTGTAAGGCTGGTACAATGAAGAATAAGGTTTTTCGTTGTATAAAGTATAAGGTTGTTCGTTGTATAAGGAGTAAGGTTGTACTTGTTTTCGTTTGTATAAGGGTACAAGGTTATGACTTATAAGGTTGTTCGTTGTATAAGAAATAATATTAGGATTTATAAGGTTGTACGTTGTATCAGTTAAGGTTGTTAATTCGTTGTATAAGGTATACTGTTTATAAGGTATAAGACTGTTCGCTGTATAAGTTAATATTTTAGTTTGATACAGTTAATATTTACATAAATTTGACATCATCCGTTTTATCAATGCAATGGAAATACAACTGATGCATTTCTATCGTTAATTCTAAAGGATATTTTAGGATTTCAAAATTTAAAAAAAAATAGAGGTAAACCATGAAGTCAGCGTATTCTAGTACTTATCTAAATCCTTCTTGGTTTTCATTTTTCCACGAAGAAAGTTCACAGAAATTACTTTTTTCTTTGTGGTGTGTGGTGTGTGGTGTGTGTGTGTGTATGTGTGTGTGTGTGTGGTGGTGTGTGTGTGTGTGTGTGTGTGTGTGTGTGTGTGTGTGTGTGTGTGTGTGTGTGTGTGTGTGTGTGTGTGTGTGTGTGTGTGGTGTGTGTGTGTCCCTTCACGTTAGGTGTATCATAAACCTTTTTCCCTTGACTGAACAATTCACTTTCTCAGAAACCACATCCATCCTTTAAATCTTTGCCTTCAGTACCATTATGGAGTTGTGTTCCTTCAAGATTTTATATAATGCCACAATCCTTTTTTTTTTTTTTTTTTTTTTTTTTTTTTTTTATTTTTTTTTTTTTTTTACTTATGTGACCACCATTACCGCAATTGGTTCGAATGCGACGCTTTAGCCATGACTTCGGCGTCGATTAGCGGCAGTCACCAACGATTATCTGGATATCATTGGATAAGAATTTGTAAAAAATCGTAGTAAAAGTAATAGATTTTCAAAATCTATGAATGCAGCATTGTCATGGTCAAGGACTAAATTACAGGACATTTTAATCCGAAGTCGAGACGCCATCAACGCAATCGTACGGTTTGCGGTAATGGAGGCAAATATGCTCTAGAACTTTCCCCCCTCCCCCCCCGTTAATTCTTGTTGGTGGTGAATTCACTCTCTTTATTTTATTATCTTTTCGTCCATTCATCTTTCGCTACAATATTCTTTCATTACCATTCTTTTTGTTATTTTTTTTCTGTTTGTTATTATTACTCATTTTTATTATCATTCTCTTATCTTATTATCCTTTATAATCATTCCTTTTTATTATCATTCTCCTGAGTTATCAACTATTTCTTATATCCTTACTTATTTTCCTTATCATTTCATTACGTTATCAACATTTACCTTTTTATTGTTATTACTTATTTTCTTTCCTCCTCTCCGACTCTCTCTCCTTTCGTATTACTCTAATTACTCTTATGATTATTTCAAATAATTCACTTTATACACCGAGCTCAATTAAACGTATTGATAATATATTGACAATCCACCATCACGAATCTTGGTGGAGAGGGAGAGAGAGAGAAAGAGAGAGAGAGAGAGAGAAGAGAGAGAGAGAGAGAAGAGAGCGAGAGACGAGAGAGAGAGAGAGAGAGAGAGAGAGAGAGAGAGAGAGAGAGAGAGAGAGAGAGAGAGAGAGAGAGGAGAGAGAGAGAGAGAGAGAGGAGAAATGAAAATAATAGAATATTTGGATTTTACTTTTTTATTTCTTTTCTTTCCTTTCTTTACAAATGGAGGGAGAGAGAGAGAGAGAGAGGAGAGAGGAGAGAGGAAGGAGGGAAGGGAGAGAGGAGACGGAGGGAGGGAGGGAGGAGGGAGACGGAGAGAGAGGAATGGAAGAGTGAGAAAGAGTCCCCATTTTTTTCTTTTTCCTTTTTTTTCTTTTTCCTCAAATTCTTAATATTCTTCATCCTTTTTTGCTTATTATTTCTTCCTCCCCTTTCCTCCTTTTCTTTCCATTCTCCATTTCCTTCATTCTTCCTTTGTTTTTATCCTTCATCCATTTCATTCTTTTTGTTTATTCTCCATTGCCTCTTCTCATCATTTCTCTTTATCTTGTCTCCTCTTTCATCTTTCTATTTATTATCCATCTTCTTCGTCTGTCCCTTTTTATCTTCCATCCTCTTCTCTCGCTTTTTATCTTCATCACTCTATTCTTTCCTTTTCCTTCATCCACCATTCTTTCTTTTATTCCTCCATCTCTCTTATCCTTTCTCATTATCCTTCCTCCCCTTTCTCTTTTCATCCTTCTTTTTCATTAATTTCCTCCTATCTCTTCCACCATCCTCAT
>NW_020871887.1:22500-25000 GCF_003789085.1 Penaeus vannamei
TTTTTAAACAAAAGATTAATGAATAAATGATAATTAAATAAATAGATATAAAAATAAAAATAGATAAACTAAAAACTGATAAATAATTAATAAACAAAAATAACATCACACATTTCACTCTGACTCTGAACATAACATTTCAAGTAATGTCAACAAACCTAGAAAAAAAAGAAAAAAAAACTTTCCCAGTGCCCTCTTATCTCATTTCTTATCAGAAGGCCGAATCTTGACCTCTTTAAGCCTCCCTCCCTCCCCCACCCCACCCCCAAACCCCTCCCCTTACCACCCCCACAACCCCACCCTCCCCTTTATCACCCCACAGCCCCCACTCTTCCCCACCTTTCCCCAAACCCCCACCTATCCCACTTACCCCCACCCTCACCCCCACCACCCCCAACCCTACCCCCCACCCACCCCCACCACCCCATCCCAACCCACCCCCGCACCCCTCCCTACAACCACCCCACACACACGTCCACAACCCTTTACCCTCCACCAACACCACCCCACACCCCCACCCACCACCCAACCCTTTATACCCCCTCACCCCACACCAACACCATCCCTTAACCCCACACCCCCACCCACTTCCCCAAACCTTTATCCCCACACACCCTCCCCACACCCCAACCCTTTACCCTTTACCTCCCCCACCCCACTCGACCACCCTTACCCCACCCACCCGCAACCCTTTACCCCCCTTACCCCACCCCCACCACCCCATATCCCAACCCATTTTACCCCCCACACCCACCCACAACCCCCACACACACCTCCACCCCATCCCCCCTTTATCCCAACACCCTTTACCCCCCACCCCGCCTTCACCAAACTCTTACCCGACACCCGACCACTGGTTACTCCCAACCCCTTTACCCACACAACCCCACCCCCCATCCCAACCCTTTACCCCCACACACCCCACCCCATCCAAACCCTTTACCCCCTTCACACCCCCACCCCCATTCCAACCCTTTACCCCCCACATCCCCACCCCCATCCCAACCCTTTACCCCAACACATCACCACCCCTCCCACCGTTTTACCCCCCACACACCCTTCGTACTACCACCCCAACCCCGTGTGAAGGCGCCACCTCCTCGAAGTCATGTCAGATACAAAGGTCATACTCAAGACATGACTCACAGGCAACACACTACTCCCTTCCTCTCCCCCTCTCTCCCCTCGCTCCCCTCTCACCACTACCCTTCCCGTCTCCCCCTCTCTCCCCTCTCCCCCTCTCACACACTACTCCTTCTCTCTCCCTCTCTCCCTCTGCTCCCCTCAATTCGATTTTTCCTCTTGGGAACAAAGCTAAAATCCCCCCCTCTCCTCCTTTCCACTTCCTCTCTCTCCCCTTCCCCTTTCTCCCCTCATCGATGTTTTCTCCTCCAAAACGAAGCTAATGCACCTTCTTCCTCCCCCTCTCCCTTCTTCTCACCTCCTTCTAACCGTCTCCCCCCTCTCCCCTCTCCCCCTTTCTCCCCTCACTCTCGTATTTTTTACTCTTGAAGCTAAATCCCCTCCCTCTCAGCCCTCTCCCTCTCCCTCCTTCTCCCTTCTACCCTCTTTCCCCCCTCTCCCCCTCTGCTCCCCTCATCTCGTATTTTCTCACCCTAGACGAATCTCAATGACTCTCCCCCTTCCCCCCCTCCCTCCCTCCCCCACGCACCTCTCGGCTTCACAGAAGAGGATCTAATCACTTCCCTTCCCGAGAATTCTTCTAAGAAGGAATCTGCAATTTGCCGATGGAGTAAATGTGGAATAAGGTGGAGATTATGTGGAGTTATGTGGAGTTAATGTGGAAATTATGTGGGTATGTGGTTATGTGGAGTTTATGGGATCATGTGGAATAAGGGGAATTATTGGGAATTATGGGGGCATAAGTAGAGTTTATGTGAATAAGGGAATTAATGTGGAGTTAATGTCCGAGTTTATGTGGTTATCGTGGAATAAGGGGAATTCTGGGAAATTGTGTGGAATTATGTGGAGTTATGTGGAATAAGGGGAATTATGGGGAATTATGTGGAGTAATGTGGAATTATGTGGAGTAATGTGGAATACGGGGAATTATGTTCGATTATGTGGTTATGTACGAACAAGTGGGAGTAATGTGGAGTTATGAAGGAGTTTGTGTGGATAAGGGGAGTTTAGTTGGAATAAGTGGAGTTATGTGGAGTTATGTGGAATGAGTGGAGTTATGTGGAATAAGTGGAGTTATGTGGAATAAGGGGAATTAATGTGGAGTTATGTGAATGAGGGAGTTATGTGGAATAAGGGGAATTTTGTGGAGTAATGTGGAATTATGTGGAGTTATGTGGAATAAGGGGAATTATGTTGGAGTTTATGTGGATGAGTGGATGTTATGTGGAATAAGGGGAATTATGTGGGTTATGTGGGAATGAGTGGAGTTATTGGAATTAATGTGGAGTTATGTGGAATGATTGGAGTTATGTTGATAAGGGGAATTAATGTGGAGTTATGTGGAATGAGAGGAGTT
>NW_020871887.1:37500-43712 GCF_003789085.1 Penaeus vannamei
TCCCTTATTCCTGTTATTATCATTCTCTTTCTCTTTTATTTGCTATGTTAACATCTGACACACTTGACACACGACACCTGACAACTATCAACACGTTTTTTTCCCCATGTCCCGTGGAGACTATCAAAGACAAGGTTTACTATCCGTTACAGCTTTTGTGATATTACCCTACGCATTATAAACAGGCCCCTTTCTTCTCCTTTTTCTTCTTCTTTTGTTGCCTTTTGGGTTAATATCTGGTCCTTTTCAGGCTCTGTAGTTCAGGCTGATAGTCTTTTTAGGCTCTGTAGTTCAGGCTGATAGTCCTCTAAAGAGACGCTGTATCAACCGCTCGGAATCTATTCGGTAACATTTCAAGCATTAAAAGAAAATTGACAAAGCTCCTTTCTCTCATGCCTGAGGTACACTTTGAGCATTTATCCTTATCTTAAGTGTTGGCATCGTTAACACTGTATCGCTTCTCTTTCTCTATCTACAGGACGGCATTCACTGTACCTGCTGTCCGCTTATTGTTAAAGGGATGTTTTTTAGGTAGATGTTACTGTATTTGCACTCCCCTTGATGAAATGGTTCTGTCTGTCTCCTGGATGAAGCACCGACTCGCCTGCAATATATTAGTGTAGGGGATTGCGCTTCTTAAACACCTAGAGACTTCTGGATATAATGCTGGCGGTTGAGTGGTTAAAGCATCGGACTCAAGAATGTCACGACAATCTGAGTTCGAGGGTTCGAGTCCCAGCCGGCGCGTTGTTCCCTTAGGCAAGAAACTTTACCTTGATTGCCCATTTTAAAAGCCACCTGAGGGGGGGGCAAGCCATCCTCTGTGGGTGCCGGTCCCAAGCCCGGATAAATAGAGAGGGTTGGTGTCAGGAAGGGCATCCGGCTGTAAGAACTCATGCCAAAACCAGTATGGAATGAGCCTAAACAGGGCGGCTCATCCATAACGGCGACCCCATATAAAAATGGGAGAAAGCTGAGATATTAGATAATTAGTGCATATTTCACTGGTAAAGAACTCCATAGATTTAAGGAAGGCATAGGACGAAATGAAAGCTATTTCTGTATCTCAGAGGAATATATATTTTTTTTTTCTAGACATTCGTATCCTTATCCATTGTGTATGATGCTCTTTGTCAAGAGGAATCCTTGGCATATTCGTTGGGATAAAAATAAAATTTGTGCTATACACCGTTTTGTGTATTGCACTAGGTGAATACATAGCAATCTCGCATTTTCACATTTTTAAAAATCCCAGGCTTTTTTTTTTTTTGCATCGCTGTGATATATATATACGTCAGTATTTTTAAAATTTCCGTTCACTTTTTCTTTACTTTCTTGCTATTTCTAAATATAAATATGTACATACAGTTCTTTCTTATCCTTTTTCATCGTATTCTAGCCATCCAAAATAGCCTTTGCTTTTTTTTAACAGTTTAACAATATAAGATGGCGCCATATCACACGAAACCCCCTGTATACTCCTCCAAATACATATTCTATTAAGACTTGACGTGATTGCCACTCCCCCCCCCCATCAACCCCCCCCCCCCCTCCTACTCCCCACCCGCACCATTCTTCAGCAAATCGGCGACATAAACCGACCGACTGAGGCTGCCACTCTCCTCAAATCGCTTCATGTTCCCTCTCATTCGCCTCACTGAACAAACATCAAACCGCCCCCGAGTATATAATTCTCTCTCGATGTTCGTTGTGTGTTTATTATGCTCTTTTTTATCTAATCCTTTTCAGGAGACTTCTGGTTGTAGCCGTCGTCAGCGCATTAAAAGGAAAATAGAGACAATGGTAGGTACACACACACACACAAGTGCGGATAGATAGATAGATGGGATAGGTGATGATTGATGGACAGGATAGATAGAAAGAAAAGAGAGAGAGAGAGAGAGAGAGAGAGAGAGAGAGAGAGAGAGAGAGAGAGAGAGGAGAGAGAGAGAGAGAGAGAGAAAGAAGAGAGAGAGAAACAGAAACAGACAGACAGACCGAGAGATTGAATGAACATCTAGTTCAACATCGCAGTATTGCAAACAACAACACACATCAAAACAACACAAGCCACAACAACTGAACCGTTATTACCACGAACAAAATCTGAAACACCTCAAGAACACACCACAACCCTTGACAATAAGTTCCAAATTCCCAGTCCCCGTTAGTGTGAGTAAGAACGCAAGCTGCAGGTCCTAAATTCTGGAGCCCCGTTGTACCAGAACAAAAGGAATCTCGCTTCTGTTTGCCTTTAGGAGCTTCATTATTCATCATACCACTCTAGCCCAGATCTCCTGTACAATTGCGGGCTAACTTCTCCCCATCCTCTTACGTCAACAAGTACATCTATGGAGTATGTTAACGTCATGGTTGTAAGGGGGGGGGGGCGTGTCAACATTACATAACGCGGGAAGATATGGTATTGTTAGGTGTGGGTTATCCTCTTTGCCTTATGGAGGGGAGCTAGAGAGGTGTTTTTCGATTAAAGGGATAAAAGGGAGGGGGCTAGATTAGTAAAAAAAAAAAAAAAAAAAAAAAAAAAAAAAAAATAATAATAATAATAATAAAAAATTTTATAATAAATAAATAGTAATAAAATAGTAATAAAAAGCAATTCAGGTTTTAATCAGATACGTTCAGAAAAAAAAAGACAGGAAGGATATTTTTCAAAACAGATGAAATTATTCTTTCTTGGAAGAAAATAAAGAAAGACAGACAGAGAGACATCTATAAAAGGCAAGAAGGGAAATTTTTAAGACGGCGAAATTCTCTCTTTGAAGAAATTACAGCCTTTCTCTTGACCTTCTGAATACCTGATCTTGTTTCTAACAGAATAGGATATTTCATCTTCTCCTCCAAAGAAAAGTCTATCTCTTGGCGATTGCTCTGTTCATACACTCATTCAGAAATGTATATTGTCGACTTCTTTGAGTGAATCCTGTGTCCTTGGCTTCAGTTTGTATAAACTCACAGGTGTAAGTTTAATTATACAGTGTATATCAAGAGGAAAAAGAATCGTGATAACACTTAAAGCTTAAATACATCCATAATTATGAGAATATATGCATAAATATATATATGTATATTGGCAAGCTACATGTATACATACAGAGATACAAACACATCTACATACATATGTACACACATAATAATACACATACATGCATACATACAACATACGTATACATACATACATACATACATTCATTCATAATATACATGCTCACATACATTCATTCATAATATACACCATTCATTCTCTCTCCTCTCTCTCTCTCTCTCTCTCTCTCTCTCTCATCTCTCTCTTCTCTCTTCTCTCTCTCTCTCTCTCTCTCTCCTCTCTCTCTCTCTCTCTCTCTTCTCTCTCTCTCTCTCTCGCTCTCTCTCTCTTCTCTCTCTCTCTCTCTCCTCTCTCTCTCTCTCTCTCTCTCTCTCTCTCTCTCTCTCTCTCTCCCTCTCTCTCTTCTTCCTCTCTCATCTTCTTCTCTTCTCCTCTCTCTCTCTCTCTCTCTCTCTCTCTCTCTCTCTCTCTCTCTCTCTCTCTCTCTCTCTCTCTCTCTCTCTCTCTCTCTCTCTCTCTCTCTCTCTCTCTCTCTCTCTCTATATATATATATATATATATATATATATATATATATATATATATATATATATATATATATATATATATATATATATATATATATATATATATGTATGCACGGAAACGTACACACACATCATACATGCGCTTGTTCAGCATAACATATATATATATATATATATATATATATATATATATATATATATATATATATATATATATATATATATGTACTATATGTATATATATATATATATATATATATATATATATATATATATATATATATATATATATATATATATATATATATTATGTATGTATGTATATGTATATACACGGAAGCATACACACACACCATACAAGCGCGAGTGTTCAGCATCAAACTGCTTCTTCTCCATAAGTCTTCGATCACACTATGAACTTAAAGCGAAGTGAAATGGGTTTGCTTCTAGGAAGGGAAGTTCCTCTCGTTCTGAAGTGCCTAATCAGTCTGTTTGTTTAGCGAGAACTTGTAGCTATATCAAGTTGCCAGCGTCCTTGCATGTTCGGTTCAGGGATATGCATCTTAGCCGGATACCTGTCAACGCTAAAAGCTTATCATTCATCGGCTCTCTGGAATGATCATGCAGTGTAATGGAACGAAGCATAAACTGCGTAACACGAATTTGCATACGTAAGTGCACGCCGTGAATCGCACTGTCTTCGCTCCCTCCATTCGTGGGAGTATAGAGAGAGACCACCGGAATACCACGTTTGGGATTCGAAAATACCTCTTCGGAGTGAGGGTTTTCTTTTCCGATCGAGAAACTCCTCCGTACCAAGAATCTCTCCTTTTTTTTTTTTTTTTTTTGATTAAGAGGTGTGTTCTATGGAAGAAGTTGGAGCACCTTGCAGTTCGCTATCATACACGAGTTAGCGCCGCACTCCAGGGATCCTCGACGTCGAATGGAACAACCTGTTTGACATGCTTATGGACTTTCAGTGGGAATCTCTTGTCTCGTCCAGGTACTTATGGCTGATCCTCCTCTTTCAAAAGCCAATTCAGACAGAAAATTAATTCGTGTCTTCTTAGTACTTTAAGGTATTGGTCTGGGAATATTCTGAGAAGAGGGAAACAAAGACATGTTTATGTGCCTTCGTGAGGACCCTCTCTATCTACCAAGGGGTTCCGGGACCCATTTACATACGGGGATTTTTCTTCTTCATCTTTCTTTCTTTCTTTCTTCTTCTTTCTTTCTTTCACTTTTCTTTTTTTTTTTTGTTTTGAGGAAAGTTTTTTTTATTTGGATGATGAAAATATATATTAAAGCACGAAGATACTTCAAAACAGTCGCAAGTGTGAACACCAAGCTCTCCTTATTATCAACTTGAACCTTCTTCCTAATAGAGGCATTTGAACCCTCTTCTTAATACGGACACTTGAGCCTTCTTGAACCCTCTATTTATTGCGGACATTTGAACCTCAATAACTGGACCTTCTTCTTAATACGTACACTTAAGCCTTCTCAATAAAGACAATTGAGCAGGCTTAATAGAAATTGAGCCTTCTTCTTAATAAGGACATTTGAACCTTCTTCTCAATAAAGACAATTAAAATACGGACATTTGAACCTTCTTCAATAAAGACAATTAAACTCTTCTTAATACATTTGAAAAAAGACAATTAAACCTCTCTTAACCATTTGAACCTTCTTCTCAATAAAGACAATTAAACCCTCTTCTTAATACGGACATTTGAACCTTCTTCTCAGTAAAGACAAATAAACCCTCTTTATGCGGAAGCTTGAACCTTCTTAGTAGAAAAAATCGAACCTTCTTAGCACGGTCACTTGAACCTCCTTCTTTAAAGTGGCATTTGAACCCTATGAACCCCACTTACCTTACGCCGCTAATAATAGATTTTTTTTTTTTTTTTTTTTTTTTTTGAGAGAGAGAGAGAGAGAGAATTATGCAGACCTTTATCTTGCATCTTGAAATTATGCTTCATGTATATTTATTTTTCTTTTTCATTTAAAGACTAAAAGGATTATCTTGTCTCTTTCTCGTTGGGTAATGGATTGCCGAAGAAGCTGCATCGTCCAGGAGAGTCTATAGGATCTCAAGCTCCTGAAGGATGCTGGGAAGGATGCTGACTTCATCCTCCACCATCCTCACTCCCTGATCTCCTCCTGGACTTCGAGGAACACTTGATGTCACTTCACAAAACAGCTGGTTTAATGGAGTACAGGAAAGCGACACCATACTTGATAGATCTTCTTAAGATTTTCCATTCTTCTTGAGATTGAATTCGGAGATATGGTTGCCATTCATTTAAATATTCCGTTTATTTACCATGTTTCTCTTTTTTCTTTCTCTCTGTTTCTCTTGTTTGTTTGTCTGTCTCTCTCTCTCTTTTTCTTCTGTCTCTGTATCTGTCTCTCTATCTCTCTCTCTCTCTCTCTCTTCTCTCTTCTCTCTCTCTGTCTCTCTCTTCTCTCTCTCTCTCTCTCTCTCTCTCTCTCTTCTCTCTCTCTCTCTCTCTCTCTCTCTCTTTCTCTCTCTCTCTCCTCTCCTCCCTCTCCCTATCCCTCTCCCTCTCCCTCTCCCTCCCTCTCTCTCTCCTCTCTCTCTCTCTCCCTCTCCT
>NW_020871887.1:46714-51714 GCF_003789085.1 Penaeus vannamei
CGCGTATAATCTGCAATGCACTCTCACTCCTATGTGTAAAACCTCGAAGCGAAACTCCTTCCCGGTGTCTCTCTCTGCAATCATTTCAATTGCTTTGCCAGCTGACGATATTCAGCGACGTGGAAAAATCTTCAAGATAAAGGATATGACATTACAGGGGAAGAAAGGCACCGATCGCTTTGTTTTTTTGAACCCTGCTTTAGCAACCTCTACCTACGCCCCTCTTAAAAAAGTAAAAAGAGAGGAGGGAGGGAGAGAGGGAGGAGGGAGGAGAGAAGGAGGGAGGGAGGGAGGGAGGGAGGGAGGGAGGGAGAGGGAGGGGAGGTAGGGGAGAGAGAGAGAGAGAGAGAGAGAGCGAGAGAGAGAGAGAGAGAGAGAGAGAGAGTAGAGAGAGAGAGAGAGAGAGAGAGAGGGGGGGGGGGGAAAGAGAGAGAGAGAAAGTGTGGAAATTTTCCGTGTCTCTCATTTTTGTGTAGATTGTTTAAATTACTTAATGTTTGGGAAATGTCGCGGAAAGAGTAACTAAATTAGATTCTCTCTGAGAGAGTGAGAGAGAGAGAGGAGATGAGAGAGGAGAGCGGGAAAGCGAGAGAGAGAGAGGAGAGATTGCCAGACAGCTTTCAAAATACAATCCGTGTGTATTATAAGTTATCGAATGCATTTCCAAGTGGAATCTTAGGAATAAACCAAGAATTGGTTTCCGCCCAAAAAACGAATTGGGGAAAGTCGCCTTAAAAAAATAAGAATAAATGGAATAGCTAAAACGAAATAAAGTTCCATGTCTTTTTGCTGTTGTTTTAAGTTGGCTTGTTTTGTTTTGTTCTCAATAAGCACGAAACAGGAATAAAATCAAGCAATATACCTAAAGAAAAAAAAAAAAAAAAAAAAAAAAAAATAATAAAAAGCCAAAAAATCACAAGAGTCCTCAGAGGAAGCTTTTGACAAGTAACCCTAATAGTAATATTAATGATAAGAAATGAAACAATTAATGATGCTGAGTGATAAAATATACAAAGATTGATAATATGAAGTGATAAAATAATAGCAATGGGATGAGTAAATATAATAATAATGATAAAATAAATAACAAGTTATGAGTGAATATAGATAAGGATTAACAATCGTTAAATGTAATGAAAAAATGAGAAAAAAATGAATAATGATGAAATTAAAAGTAGATGACTATGATAAAATATAAGATAATGATGAAATAACAACAATAGACAAATAGATGATAGTCAAATAGATGATAATAAGCAACGATAAATAGATAATAATTTAAAAAAAGACACACAGATGAGAAGGGAGAGACTATAAACGCAACCATACTCATAATCATTCCGCGTCTTGTACAGGATGGAGATCCCTTATATATGTACATTTAAATACTCCGAAAATCCACAAGAAAAAGTCATCGAATGCATTTAAATGCATGAGGATGGTGAATGATGATGACAGGATGATTGCTCCGTGGGAGAAAAAATGTATGAGCATAAGACAACGAAACGTATAAATATGCGAGTGGTGAAGCTTATTTATTGGGAAACGTAGTCTTGTTTTGTCCACAAAGACAAACTGCTTGTTGGTTCGTTTTGGGTTTGGTGTGTGTGTGTGTGTGTGTAAATGTGGATTTGTAGTTTTGGGATGTGTGTTTGCTATGTGAGTCTTATGTCTGAGTATTGTGTTTCTGTGTGTATTGTCAAGTATTTTTATCTGTGTGGTTTGTTTTTCGCTGTGTTATGTGGAAGTTTGAAATTGGGTATTGTGTTAGTATAGTGTGTGAATATATTGGTATGTGAGTGCGTGTGTTTATCGTATGCATGAACTGTGTATGTGCATTTAATATTTGTGTGTGTGAGTTTGAATTAGGTTTGGCGTGTATGTGTGGTGTGTGGTGTGAATATCTTGTAAATGTGTATGTGTGTGTGCTTATGTGTTGTATAAATATGTGATTTGTGTATTTGTATTTTGTAGTCTGTGGTATGTTTCGTTCACCGCATATCAAAGATGTTTTATCTCCTCGCTTCCCAGAATTTTTAATTCAAAACCCAGAAAAAACTGGTTCTAACTGGTTCTAGGAGTTTCCTTGGTCCTTTTAAAAAAACTATGTGTAAGAGGTATGTAGATGCAACCATGCTGGGTAAACAGATGTGGCGGAAGAAAGGGAATTTAGCATGAACTTATAAAAAAAGTAAAGGAATTTTTTTACAATTGTGCATAATATTAAAAGCGAATGAAAAAAGTTAGATGTAAAATGAAGAAACCACCAATAGAAGCATCAGCTGTTAGAAAAAAAACGGAAAGATGATTTAGCAAGGACCATAAAAATTAAAAAAAAATATTCTACAATTTCCATAATTAGAAGAAAGAAAAAAGTTTGATACCCAAGACAAAACTATATCTTTTTAAGTTTCACCAACCGTGATAATAACGGTAATAATACTGCAATAATAGTGAAAAAATCGTTGCACTAAATGTATTAATGAAACCTTTATAATAAGAATCAAAAAAACATTTATTCTTAAAATTCAGTGATACTGGACACTCAAGAGACAAAAAAATATATATATAAACAAAGAACATTTTCATGAAGATCAGTTAAAAAAGAACAAAAAAAAAATGAAAAAATAGAAAATAAGACTCATTATAATAAATAAGTACGCAGAAAATACACAATGCCTGAATGATAAATGAAGTAATAAGAACAGAGAAAATACACATAAATTTTAAAACATTAGTGTAGGAAAAAATAGTATCATTATCATTAGTAGGAGAAGTGGTAGTACAACAATAATAGAGATGATGATAATAATGAACAATAATAAATAATAATAATAATAATGATAATAATAATAATAACAATAATGAAATAATGATAATAATGATAATGATAATAAAAATGATAATGAAGATAACAATGATGATTTATAATTATTATAGTAATAGCAATAATAATAATGATGATGATGATAATGATAATGATAAAGATAACAATAATGATTAATAATTTAAAAAACAAAATAATGATAATAATAATAATTATAATAATAATAATAAATAATAATAAATAATGATAATAAATAATGATAATGGAATAATAATAAAATAATAAGTGATTGATTGATAAAGATGACAATAATAATAATAAAAAAAAACAATAAATGAAATAAAATGATAATGATGAAAAAAAAAAAAATCTTTAAGGCCCGAAACCCAACATTCATTCCAAGACCATATTAAAATACATATATAACCTCCTCCTCCTAGTTCTTCGTAATAAAAAAAATAACAAAAAAAAAGAATGAAAAATAATAAAAAAAAAAAAAAAAAAACTTTCAGACGAAGCAACAATGTAACAGTTCGTGGAAGAGAGATTCAATATCTTAACACACTAACTCACATACAAACAGAGAGAAGAAGAGGCTAAGGAAAATGGGAGAAAGAGAGAGAGGGGGGAGGAAGAGGAGGGAAAGAGAGAGAGGGGGAGGAAGAGGAGGGAAAGAGAGAGAGGGGGAAAGAGGAGGGAAAAGAGAGAGAGAAGCTGGGAGAAGATGGGAGAATGAGAGAGAGGGGGGGGAAGAGGAGGGAAAGAGAGAGAGTTGGGAGAACATGGGAGGAGGAGAGAGAAGCTGGGAGAAGATGGGAGATGGAGAGATGGGAGGAAGAGGAGAGAAAGAGAGAGATGGAGATGGAGAGAGGAGGGAAAGAGAGAGAAGTTGGGAGAAGATGGAGAGATGGGAGGAAGAGGAGTGAAAGAGAGAGAAGATGGGAGACGGAGAGAGGAGAGGAAGAGGAGAGGAAAGAGATAAGATGGAGATGGAGAGATGGGAGGAAAAGGAGAGAAAGACAGAGATGGGAGATGGGAGAAGAGGGAGAAAGAGAGATAAGATGGGCGATGGAGAGAGGGGGAGGAAGAGGAGAGAAAGAGAGAGAAGTTAGATGTAAGGAAGAGAGAGGGAAAGGTAAAGAAAAGAAGAGAGAGGCAGGCAGAGAAGAGAGGCAGGCAGAGAGAGAGAGAGGGGGGGTAGGGGGGTAAGGGGCACAGAGAGAGAAGAGGCAGGCAGAGAGAGAGAGAGAGAAAGAGAGAAGAGAGGGGTAAGGGCAGGCAGAGAGAAGAGGAGGGAGCGTGGGGGGAGGGGGGGCAGGCATAGATGAGAGAGACAGAAAAGACCTTTAAGAGGCATGCGCCGCGACTAATGCTCTAGTTCAGACGAAGATGCGATGGCGGTGTAAGTTGCAATCCGAGTCTGTTTGTTATTGTTGCCGAGTGAGGCGCCGCTGTAATCGCTTTTATGAGCTACTGTCGCGCGAACAATTAATGCCTCCCTGTTGGCCTTCCTTCCATCTCTTCTTCTGGTTCCTAGGGCTTTCTTCAGACCACCCACTCTTCTTTTCTTTCCCATCTACTGTCGAAGCTGTGAGGTCTTTCCCTTGGCGAGTTCGAAAAGCTTTCCATGTGGTTTCCAAGAGTCAAAGGCTACTCTCAAGCTTCGTTATAATGCCACGACATATAAGTGACGATGCCAAGATTGACACACGAGAGAAGGCGTGTCCACAATCCCTGACAGGAAGTGACCGATCCTATGAACCGTATTCGTGTTGACAAATGTGGAAAGGTATGAATGAGAACGAATATCTTCACAATACAAGATGTATTTAACCGGTTTCGATTATATCTTCGTCAGAAATACACATGAATGAGAGACGAATATCTTCACAAACAGAGATGTATTTTAACCGGTTTCGATTATATCTTTCGTCAGAAATACATGAATGAGAACGGAAAGATCTCACATTACAAGAGATGTATTTAGATGTAGCCCGGTTTTCGATAATTCCACGAGAGAAATACATGAATGAGAATCGAATATCTTCACAAATTGTATTTAACCGGTTTCGATTATATCTTCGTCAGAAATACATGTATTTCTGACGAAGATATAATCGAAACCGGTTAAATGCATCTCTTGTATTGTGAAGATATTCGTTCTCATTCATAC